>PVKV010023689.1:0-32832 GCA_004027835.1 Alouatta palliata | reverse complement strand
GCCGAGGCGGGTGGATCACGAGGTCAAGAGATCGAGACCATCCTGGTCAACATGGTGAAACCCCGTCTCTACTAAAAAAAAAATACAAAAATTAGTTGGGCATGGTGGCACGTGCCTGTAGTCCCAGCTACTCGGGAGGCTGAGGCAGGAGAATTGCTTGAACCCAGGAGGCGGAGGTTGTGGTGAGCCGAGATCGCGCATTGCACTCCAGCCTGGGTAACAAGAGCGAAACTCCGTCTCAAAAAAAAAAAAAAAAAAAGAAAAGGTGACGTATTTTCCAAGTGGTTCGGAGTTCAGACTTCTATTTTGGTCCGCTTTAGACCGCATACCTCCTTCAGAAGTTAATGTCTGTATAAACGCAGGCAAATAGTTTCAACCTCTCTAAGCATCTTTACCACAAAATGAGATAATAATATCAATCTCCTAAAAGCATGTGCCAAAAACTTAATATAGTGCCCTAACTCACAACAAGCACTCAAAAATATTGGCAATTGCTTATATTAAAAACACTGAGAAGTCTCACAGTTAAAAAATTTTAAAAAAATTTTATTTGACCTATATTTCCCAAACTTACAAATAACAATGTCCACTCTGATTTTTAAATAGAGCATCTAACAACAACCAGTGGAACTCACTTGAGAATATACTAGATGAACCTAACTCCTGGATATTCTGGAAAGTCAATCAACTTAGTGAGTCAAATATATTTCCCCAAAAAGAAAATGTCAATCCCTTCACTCTTAACAGTTCCAGATCTGTATATCGTTTTCCCTTAAATACCATGTATAGAAGTATATTGTTTTCAGAAGAAAAAGCACATCCCATTTATATCTCCTAATCTATATTTGGCAATTGAGCATCCACACTATCTAGACAGCAGCATATGCAAACTTGATTGAATTCCACAGATTTTTTCCTCTCTCCTTTTTTAAAACCAAATGTCACATTTCTGAGCTATGTTTTCAGTAATGCAGCCTGCATCTTCAGAAATAGACGTCTTTAAGAAAAAATACAGTCTTTAATTAATACCAGTACACTTCCTAAAAATTTAAATTTATAACACCTAAAGGTTATTTTTTGAGAGTCACAAAACTGACATATGCAAATTCTTCACAATAGCAGATTTAGAAACTTCTTTAGCAACCAAGTGGATGAGCATACTGCATCTGTTTTAATAAATACATGAGATAACCTTATTCTGCTCAACATACCACAGAATTTAAGTCACGTGTTTCAAAAAAAGTTGAAGGAGGAAAAAAAAGTCTAGGTAGCCATATTGGCTGAATTTGGCAGAATAGTAAAAGAGTATTTGCAATATTTTATTCCATCCAAAGAAAAATTAGAATTAACATTTTGATACTTTCCAATCTTTATTATGAAAAGATGTATGTATGAAATACATATATGAAGATAAATATGTGTACATGTATATTTACATATAAGTTCCTATGGGTATATAAGTACATATTGTTTATGTCTTACATTTATATAAACACTATCACAAACAATTTCCTACTATACTGAAATTTACAAAACCAACATTTTAAAGGATGCAACATATTTTCTCATATAAAGATCATTTATATTTGCCCTATTTTTATCAATCTGAATTATATTTAGTTTTTAACTATTATAGAGAACACTGTGATGAACATTTCAGCATACAAATCTTTGTTGTAATTACTGTTCTTGGGGCTTTCTAAAATAGTAATTACCATCCAAAATTACTTATCAAAATGAAGTTAAATTTCATAAGCGTTTGTTAAGAAATTGCTTTCGAGCA
Source organism: Alouatta palliata (assembly GCA_004027835.1). Classification (NCBI taxonomy): domain Eukaryota; kingdom Metazoa; phylum Chordata; class Mammalia; order Primates; family Atelidae; genus Alouatta; species Alouatta palliata. The sequence continues at coordinate 31,049 of PVKV010023689.1, read as the reverse complement.
ATGATGAACTTCTAACTCCATTAGCACTGAGGTATTAGCTGCATTAGCAGCTCTCGTCACCTTTAGAAATATTGAGGGGGAAAAATCTATTTTTAATGATTCTAAAAATTAGAGAAAAATCTCATTATTCTTTTTGGTTTTCATTTTCTATTACTACTACATTTGAATATTTTTCTAAGTGTATTACATGCTTCTCCCACAAATTGTGTTTATGTCCTTTCTCTTTTGGGAAGGCAGAGGAAGCTTGCTTTTTGCTTTACCATTTCTATTAACTCCCGTAAATATGAAAATTTGGAGTCATGGTTATTATTCACATTTACCCAGCTATTATATTGCCTTGGTTTTAAGCATGACATGATGATGTGGAAATTCTGCTGTCTCTTTGTTTTTAATGTGATAGAGTTTGTGTCCTTTACTATTATCTTCTTTTATTCCAGTCTAGTAATCTACCCCAGGCAATATCCCTAATATGTTCTTACTTAAAGGTACAATCGGCCTCTCCTAATCATTAGTTCAAAGTTTCCCCAGAGCAGAAGGTAGTATAAATCAAAGCCTAGTTATCTATATTAGCCTGTTCTTGCACTGCTATACATACCCGAGACTGAGTATTTAAAAATTTATAAAGCATTTATAAAGAAAGAGGTTTAATTGGCTCATGGTTTCACAGGCTGTACAAGCACCAACGCTGGGGAGTCCTCAGGAAACTCAATCATGGTGGAAAACAAAGGGGAAGCCGGCAAGTCTTACATGGCTGGAGCAGGAAGAAAAGCAGTGGGTGGAGGGACTACATGCCTTTAATCACCCAGATCTCATGATAACTCACTTACTAACACGAGAACAGCACCAAAGGGGAAATCACCCTCATGATCTAATCACTTCCCACCAGGCCCCACCTTCAATATTGGGGATTAAAATTTGACATGAGATTTGGGCAGAAACATAGACCCAAACACAACCTGTTTGCATTCTGATTTTAACACTTAGTTTCCAAACAGGAGTCCAAAATCACTTGTCCAGGCACAAAATGAAAATAGAAGAAATAAATCCTAAGGAATTTTTTAAATTATGAATTTATGAACCCAGTATTGGTTATAGAATATTTTATAGCACAGATCTTTGTCCCCAGTCTCTTTCATGAGTCACTTGTGATGCATGCTGACTAAAGGGCACATCTTAGGATGACCAGCAAAAACAATGTATCTCAAAAAACCAATTTTGCATCATTTTATCTTAATACTGAGAATAAAGTGAACTATGTCCTCTAAACAGAAATAGCCTCTCATTCAGCCATAAAAAAAGAACATTCTGCCATTTGCCACAATATGCGTGGATCTGAAGGACATTGTGCTAAGTGAAATGAGTCAAACACGAATAGAAAACTATGGCACAATTTCACTTATATGTGGAATCTTTTTTTTCTTTTTTTTTTTTTTTGAGACGGAATTTCGCTCCTTACCCAGGCTGGAGTGCAATGGCGCGATCTCGGCTCACCGCAACCTCCGCCTCCTGGGTTCAAGCAATTCTCCTGCCTCAGCCTCCCGAGTAGCTGGGACTACAGGCACGTGCCACCATGCCCAGCTAAAAGGACAAATATACAAACACAGAGAATAAAACCGTGGTGGGAGAGGGGAAATGTGGAAATGTAGTTCGAAGGACACAAAGTAGCAAATACGTAGATTTGAGCTGCTCTTGTCTCACACACTGAAACTTGGTGGGACTATGGCTATGCTCATTTGTTCACTATAGTAGCCATTTTACTATCTAATGTATCACATAACATCGTGTTATAAACCTCAAAAACACACACTAAAGTTTATTTAGAAAACAAGAAATGGCCACTCCCTTTTGCATCTTTTTAAATTTTTTGCATATCTTTATACTGCTACTGAGTTTTATTTATCAGACTTTGAACTGACTTTTAACGTTCTCCTTGTGTTATATTCCCTTTGTGCCAATGTCTCTGTGGATCTCCTCTCTATCCTACTTTACCGTGAACTCTGCCCCAAGAGACTGCACTTTGAGATCACATCCCTTGGACCATCTTGCTCCTGGATTCCACTTTAGTTTGGCCAGTGGGAGGCAATTTCTACTGAGAACTTCTTAGTGAAGTTCCTTCATAACTGCTGTCAGGCACACTCTTCTACAGGACTCGAGGATATCAGCCAACCAATTCTGTTTCTGGCCCCTTCAGGCTTAGGGGTGATAATAGTTTCCTGCTGCTACTAGTCCTTGGCGACACATCATTTTTTGATGGTTCAGTTGTTCTGCCCAATTCACTATGAATATCCTTTCATTAAACTCTTCAATAACTCCTTAGAGGAGACACCTGCTTTTTTCCTGGCTTCTGAAAGGGAGAAAACAGGTGGCTCCTCTAAAGAGTTATTAAAGATTTTCATGAAAGGATGTATTCTGATGCTGACATAATAAAACATACAATTGTATTAGTTGCTAGAATTTATCAATGCCAAGGATAAAAAAAGTATTTATTGTGTTCCCCCTGAAAAGAGGATAGAATTATCAGTTTTATATTCTTTAACCCTTCTACCATTTAAAACAACTATTTATGAGACCTGAGATTCTAGTCACAAGTTCTTATTTATTATTACTATTTGTAGAGAATAATTTGAGAATTGTGTCAAGTATTTTCAGTCAATTGGATACTGTCAATTGATGTTATTGTTTAGGTCACACAAGATGTTTAACTAGCTTCAGTATTTGTTCCGACTCGCTTATAGCACTACTTCCTCATTCTTGACTTTCTACTTTCATTTGCACACCTGGTAGACTTCAATAATTTTTTGAGGGGTGGGGTATGTGAATGGTATGAGCTAAGAATTTTTTTAAAGCAGAGAAAAAAGTTTTGTTCACTTCCACCCATGATCTACAGAGCTTCCTATAAAATTTTTGTACCACAGATTTTTTTTGTCTCAAATTTTTCTTAACCACGGTGCCATAGTTCTTACGTATTGGTGTTGTGACAAAAAAAATGAGATATGTATATATCTGAGCATTTTGGCTTGTTTTCATAAGAAAAATGTTCTTCACATGAGTAATTTTAAATAAGTTTTGAAATATGCAAAAATTCCCACAATATGTGTGAGATGGGCTCGGTTTTACTTATTTTGATAAGTATCATGTGTTGGATACTTTCATACTATCTTCATGTAAAACAGGATTTCATCACAAGAAAATTATAATTAGATCTGTATTTGCAATTATTCCTTCCCTTATATGTGTTCTCAATCTTCCCCAAAAGTTACCTTCTGGTTTTGTATGTTCTGTGCTCCTTATATACCATCTTCTTTGTTATTTTCTATTTTTTTATTATTCAAATACAATATATAATTCTACTTAGGAATGGTTTGCTTGTGCTATTACCCTATTTCATATATTATGTTTTTGTCTCAGTCTAAAAATCTGCATTATAATCTAAAATTTTATTTTTATGGCTATTGTTTTTATTAAGACAACTTTCCTGATGTTTGACATCTCAAAATTCTGTGATTTCTAAAGTCTATTTTCAAAAGTAGGTTTTTTCAAAGGTGTTTTGTATTTATGCTTCCTAGCTCTCATGCTTTGTAATATTTACTAGGTCCTATATTGGCAAGTTTGCATTCACTTATTTGGAAGTAAGACAGATGTAATCAAGCCATTTCCTTCCATGACCTCTAGTTTCTTAAGGGGGATAGTTCTTACGGCCAGAGTTTTAGCCACTTGTCCTTCCAGTGAATCACTGGATTCAACGGAAAATACTTTTCTCTGATCTTGGAATACTAAGTATCTTAAGGTGTCCAAATTTGTTAATCCCAGAGAAGAGCCAGTTTGGATCTGAATTAATTTTTTCTTGAGGATTAAGAGGAACCAAACACAATGACCTTATTTGGCTGACATAGCAAGGAAATACCTTTGTGCTGTACTCTTTTGTCCTTCTTGATATTGGTATTAACTGTATGCTTAATTTCTTAACCCATATCTGTATATGTGTCTAGATTATGTTTCAAGAATAAGACAAGAAGCCGGGCACAGTGGCTCATGCCTATAATCCCAGGACTTTGGGGGGCCGAGGTGGGCAGTTCACTTGAGATCAGGAGTTGGAGACCAGTTTGGTCAACATGGCAAAACTTCATCTCTACCAAAAATACAAAAATTAGCTCAGCATGGTGGCATGTGCCTGTGATTCCAACTACTTGGGAGGCTGAGACACGAGAATAGCTTGAACCTGGGGCAGAGTTTGCATTGAGTTGAGATCTTGCCACTGTACTCCAGCCTGGACGACTGAGTGAGATTCTGTCTAAAAAAAAAAAAGAAAGAAAGAAAAGACAAGCAAGATGTTGCTCATAATGTTTAAAAAGTGGTGGTAAGTAATTCTCTGAGTTATTTTATACCACAGTCATCTCAAAAGATAAAAGGAATATGGAACTCAAATACTACAGGTTCTTACTTGTAAGTGGGAGTTAAATGGTGAGAACACATAGACACATAGAGGTGAACAGCACACACTTGGGCCAATCAGAAGGTGGAGGGTGGAGGGTGGGAGGAGGGGGAAGGTCAGAAAAAATCACTAGTGGATACTAGGCTTCATACCTGGGCGATGAAATAATCTGCACAACAAACAGCTGGGAATCAAGTTTACCTACACAACAAACCTCCACATGTACCCCTGAACTTAAAAGTTAAAAAAAAAAAAGAAAATTGTTAGGCAATCAAATTTTAAGGGAGCAATTTACATTCGTGTAGCTGGATAATAAATAGATTCATCAATTTATGGTAAAAATTTGTGTAGAAAAATAATGAGAATTAATGTTGGAAAGGTATAGGGCAACATATGGCAAGTTACCCGTGCATATTTAAGGAGCCTGGACTTTATTTTTCTAGGAAAAACATATTGTCTTTTCTGCACTTGGAAGTGTTAGGATGCAGGAAGAATTTCTTGGGAAGTAGAAGGCTGAAAAAGCAGCAACTGGATGCCTGAAAAAAAAGAGGAGAATGTGCAGTATTTGGAGACATAGAGAGGTCGTGACATTTGTTGGACTTAGAATAATATAATCTGTTGATTGATAAAAATTACAATATCATTTTATATAAGGTTAATAGTAATGTTCTTCTTTGAAGACTTTTCAAAAAATTGAAAGCATACATTTCTCTTGTGACACTTATTTCATGTATTAATAATTCTACTTGGATGTTAGTGCTCACTACATAAAGACAATAAGCTCCTCAGGGGGAAAGACTATCTAAATCGTCTTTATATCTTCTAAATTTAACAAGATGCTTTATAAGAGGCTCTTAAAAAGTGATAGTTATATATAATTATATTAATGGAAATAGCAGATTGTTAGTAATGATCTCATCTAACCCTTTCATACAAAGATAAAGAAATTAAGACTCAAAGGTTTTAATACTTTGTTCAAGGTCACAAAAAGAGTTATTGAGCTGTAATTTGATGTTAAATTTTCTAATTTCCAATGGAAATCAATTTTCATTGTAGCATGTTTCATTAACTATTGAAAGAATAAAGCAATTAACAAATATATTTGAATGTAATTATAAATTAGAAATCATTTTCTAAAGTCTGCTGGATGTTTGTCTAAAACAAGTAGCCTTATTAAAAGAGCTGTAGCATTAAAATATTCTTAAATATTAAAAAGTAGGTGTGATCTGAATGCATAGGATTGAGGGGAAGCCATAGTTAAAAACTTACGTGTGGTCAAAAAATATTAAAGATGGAAAAATGTTCAGGTTGGACGTCCTTAGACATTAGGCAGAATTATCTTGGGCAAAATACCGTTAGTGCTCTTATATTTATCCATTCAATGTTTTTAAATCATGGCACACTATATAGATCATTGTATATTATACATACAGAAATATATATATATATGTATATATGTTGCCATCCTGAGAAATTATTCAATTAGAAAAAGGTTTTCTGAGCACTTATTAATACAGAATTGAATTTTATAATTTAAAAAAATCATTTGAACCTAGCAATTAATGTGAATAATGAGTTAATATTTGGTTCAATGTTTATTGCAATGCCACTTTTTAGTAATAAGAGCTTAAATGCTATAAATTAACAAATGCATTTGTGAGGTAACAATAATTATGTTTGACTCACATTTGTGAAAAATGCTACAAGGATATGGTGGCAGAAATCTAAATACCATAACTTTAAGTTCAAGAACATTAAATACTTTCTGTAACCCTGCTAAAAGATATACCTACTTTAAGTTGATCAAGTGAAATGGATATGATAATCCCATTAAGTTCCTAACAGAAAAATCTGTATTATGTTTACTGTAACTTTCTTAATAGATACACTTGTAAAATGGATGTTTAACCACTGTGCAATTTTATATTTCAATTAGCATACAGTTAATGTAAAACAATCTTGAATACAACAAATTTGAATATATTTTTTATTCAAGAGTAAATATTGTAACTAGATATAATAAAATGAACCTGCTAGTCCTTAAAAGAGATGACAGCAGGCTGACAGCTGCTACCCCCAAGCCCAATCTTCCCTTTTCTCTGGAAAAGTTGCTTACCTCCCATTTCACTCTTTCTTCTTGTATAAACCAGATTGTAGAAAAGAGACAAGATCCCAGGAAATGGAAAATCAAGAAGAGAAAAGCAGCTGGGCTTCTGAATGATCACATAGAACCGAGCTGACTATTTCACTCTGTACCACTTAGTTGGCTTTGAACTAGTACATAAGAGAAACATTTGCAATGCTATGCATCAGGGCCATTTGTTAGATCTCTACAATAAATAACACAAGCAACAACAGTACATAAAGCCGAATATGCCAGGAAGTTTGGCAAACATAGAGTATGTGATAACTAGTAGCATACAAAACTTAAAATATATCTATTTCCTTGAAAGTAGGCAATAGATTGTATTAATAAATATTAGGACTTCTTTATATGTAAGAATGCTCAAGTTGAATATATTCAAACTTAGCAGAAATATTACTGAGAAAACTTAGCAAAAGCTAAAATTGTATTCTTATGGAACAATCATAATGGATTTCACTGCTGCAAAATTCAAGGCAAATCCATCTGTGAGCACCATTAAAAGTCACGTAATAGCAATGTAAGAGATGAACTGTAATTCATTATTTCCTCCCTGAGCTACAGTCACAAGAGGTAAGGGTAGAAAAGGTCAAACTTTCATAATGACTATAGTCATAAAAAACTTTTTAGATAAAATTTTAAATGATTTGCAAGTCTCCAAACTAGTTTTATATTAATGTGACTGACAAAAATGTGCATCATGAAAAGTGCAATAATTTATCCAGTTAGTCTTTTTTGTTAGTTCTAAAATATATCTTGGGAAACTGGGAATACCCATAATTGCCTATAAATTAAGATGCTCTCTGTTTGAAAGCCATTCATTTGCAGAAAATTTATTATAATAAAATTAGAAAGGCATGAAAACAATTCAACATGTGTTCCCAGAAGTCTAACAGATTCTAACTAATCCATTCAGTTAAACAATTAGTTTCAGTTTGTAAAATACATAGTGGTTAATCTGTTTTTTTGCCGACGTATCATTTTAGATGAGCAAAGATGCATTAATAGTATCATAAAACATGTATAACTAACAACTCCATGGAATGCTTTATGATCAGATAATTTGCATGAAAGATAAACAGAATATGTGAGGAAGATGGATATGATAAATGTTTGCTCTTGAGAGCTGAGGTTACCTAAAGTTCAACAAATAAAAATTAGTTTGTTTCACATCCAAGTTTTAACTTTTCCCACTTGGGCTATTAATTATATTATAAGCCATTAGAAAATTAAAATTAAAATGTTAAGAAAAGCATCCTCATAAAGTTGAAGGCTGAGCTATGTAGTATATGCTTTTTGTTTATTAGTGTGACTATTAAATAGGACAATGAATGTGTGCAGCTCACATAAAATTGGACATAAATTGCTTAAATAATAATATCCTTGAGCTTTTGCAGCTCAAGAAATCATTAAAAAGTGTCATCATCCCAATGTTTCTGCTCAGGAAAAGCTCTGGTTTCAGCTTTGATGTGAATTATTGTCTACCAAATAATTAGCAGAATAAAACAGCCCCATCAACAGCCTGGAAGATGCCTAAAATATGCGTGAGGGTGACACCGCCAAGCCAAACCAACAAATGAGAAACATACAAGCTATTTCCAGATTTGGAGTCTTTATGAGTAGGTTATGGAGGACCAGTTTTGAGAGTTGCCTTGGAAATTTTTTTAAACACTCAGTGTTTATTGTAGACATTGGGAAACTGCAAAAGGATCTGAAAATTTCTATAAAAACCTTAAAATGAATGCCTGTAGGTGCCTCTCAAGCATATTAGATGTTGATGAAAGAATTTTGTCTAGCCTGGGATCCAGAACTGGTTGCCTTCATGATTTGGGCACTCCATGGTTTGATAACCAAATGAAATATGGTTCAAAGGAATGGCAGGCCAAAAAGCAAAACCAGTTTCTAGTCAATGGGACGATATATATATGTGTGTGTACATATATATATATTTATTGATATATATATTCATTGATACATATTATACATATTCACAGATATATAAATATATTATATATATCCATATATATTTACATATCAATCTATATATGTAATATAATATATAAATATATAATATATATAATACAAATATGTATTTTTATATATATCAATTTACATATATATCACAGTTTCATGTGGCTGGGGAGGCCTCACAATTATGGTGAAAGGCAAAGAGGAGCAAGTCACATCATACATGGATAGCGGCAGGCAAAGAGAGAGCACGTGCAGAGAAACTCCTGTTTTTAAAACCATCAGATCTCATGAGACCCATTCACTATCAAGAGAACAGCACGGGAAAGACCCATCCCCACGTTTTAATCATCTCCCAATGGGTTTCTCCCACAACAAGTGGGAATTATGGGAGATACAAGATGAGATCTGAATGGGGACACAGAGCCAAGTCATATCAGTAAGATAAATCAAATCACACCAGAAATGATTTTGTTGTCTTAAATTTCTTTTCTGATGAACTCCAAAAACTTATTAACATAGAGAAAATAGAACATCATGGATAGTGCTAGTGACTGAATTCGCCCAGAGACTAGAAAAGGCAAGCTAGGAAAGCAGTACCTTCTAGGCATTGATTCTTAAGGTGTGGTTCCAAGGAAGAACAGCAGCACTAGCAACACTGGGAATGTGTTAGAAATACAAGTCTCAACCCAACTTCACACATACTAAATCAGGACCTGGGGGTGGGGCCCAGAAATCCGTAGTTTCATAAACCTTTCAGGTGATTCTGATTCATGCTAAAGTTTAAGGTCCATTGTCCTGTAGAGTGCTGCCATACTCTTTCTATGTTTGTAACAAATTAAAGATTTGCACAAAAGATTTCTTTCCAGTGTTCTGTCTAAAGGCTTTTCATTCTCGTTAAAATACAATGCTTGCCTAATAAAATAAAAATTTTTCAGATAAATATGAAATGATGTAATGTGATTTCTGAGTTTTCCAGAAATATTTTCAAAGTCTTTAACAAACCAAGGGATTCTCATTGTGAAATCACTGCCACTCTGGCCTCATTTCAATGATTTGGAGAGGAGATGGCCAATTTAGGACTTAACGTACCAAGCACCATGGACCTTCGCTTACTGAAACTGATCTTGCAACTGCTCCTGCTGAAATAAAAACAATCTGCCAATCACAGAAAACAAAGATGAGTCCCCAGTATGATGGTACCATATCTCAAGGAGACCAACCAGGCACTTGGTAGCCCTTGGGCAGCAAAAGTGACAGCAAAGGTGAAATACTCTCCAAATATAGAATGTTATTCTTCAGGATGGAGTTTATGCACTTGATCAGAAACCTATGTATTGCATTTTCTCCTCACTAGGAAGAATTCATGAGTCCACAAACCAATGGCCACTGGTAAGAGTGACCACACTGAGCAACAGTAAAAGTGACACAACTAAGGGAATTTGTGCTTGCCAGACATGCAACTATTAATCCTAGTATTGGAAGGGACTGAGGGAAACAGCAAGAGTGCCATTAAATAAAAGCTGTGGCTTCCACCTGAGCACTTTAGGTTTCTCGCATCCAGTGACCAGCAGGCAAGAAAAGAAGTTGCCATCTTTTCGGGGATAGCTGACCCTGACCATTGGGAAGGTGTAGGGCTGATGTTATGCAACAGAAGCAGAGAGTAAAAACATGTAGAGCCAGGTGACTTGCTCAGTGTCGCTTCAAACACCCGCTGTCCAACGCCAATGAACAGCTTGAGATATGCTTATCAGGACTGAAATTCCTTAGGGAGGAGGTTGTAGATAAGACCACACAACATTATTAATTTTAAAAGAAGACAGAGAACATTAAGGTAATGTAAAATGAAAAAAGCAAAACTGTTTAAGGGAAGAGAAGGCACAAATAATGAATTGGAAAGAAATGTAGGAAAACATTTTGTTATTAATGACATAATGAGAACTTAGAACAAATTTATATATTTCTAGAATAATAAAATCTGATTCAACAACAGAAAATGTGACTATATCTAACACATTAAATAAATGAAAGTATTGGTTAATCAATTCGCAAACTATGAGACTTAGACAATTAACAAATATGTTCCACGAAACATTCACAGAAATATTAGTATTTAATTTACTCACACAATGCTCTTACATAGAGAAAAAGAAAGCTTCCTCATTTATGTAATTCATTTAATGAACCATTCAAATCAAAGATGGTATAAGCAAATTTCAGCCAATTTCACTTGTGAACAAAGATGCTATTCATTCATAAAATATAAACAAATTAAATCTGGCAATGTATTATTTAATTGGTTATCAAAATGTTTATTTATCTCAGGAATGCAAGGGTGTTTTTATATTAGTAAAAAAGTAATGAAATTTATAATATAAACCAATTAAAATAGAAAAAATATATATCTCAGATATAAGGATATAGAATATCATAAAAATCAAATCACTATATATAATTTTTAAATTTTTAGAAAAATAGAAATATTTAAATTTAAAAGAAATCTTAAATTTTACAAAGGACATATATCAAAACATGTCCCAGAACATTCCATGAACCTTAACAATGAACAGAACAAGTATGATCATCACCAGAATTACTCTTCATAATCTTGTGAGAGCCGTTGGCAGTATAATAAGACAAGACAAATAGGTAAAAGTGTAAAGGTTTGAAACAAACAAGATTATTAATACCCACGGCTGTTCTATTTGTGTACACAGAAAATTCAAGAGACTCTCTAAACTATTAGAGAACAATTTAGAATATTTTTCCCATATGGATTAATACACAAAGTTGATAGCATTCTTATACACAGCCAGAAATTATTAGATAATATAATAAAAATATAATATCAGTAATAATTTAAAGCTTTAAGTTTCTAGAATTTCATATAACAAAATTAAAACTTTGGGGAAAAAGTATTATAACTATCACAAAACATAAAAGCTACATTTTATTTTCTTAATGAAAGGAGGCCAGTATTGTAAAGAAGATAATTATTGACAATATAAGCTACAATTGCAGTACAATATTAAAAATACTTCAAATTTTTTTGCAAAATTTAGTTACATCATCCTGAAATATGCAAGTATGAGCAAATGTGGAAGAAATACCTAAGGGAAACTTAAGTAAGATGAATAGGGAAGGATGTTTCCTATCAGAAAACAAGGTCTAACTGGAGGGACATGTTACCAGGTCTGGATGCCCGAGGGAGAACCACATCTCTGTACCTGTGTATCTGAGAGAAATCTGCACCTCTGAGAGATCTGAGAGATTTGCATGTCTGAGGTCAGTGGTGTGGGGGCTGGGTGAACCCCATGGACACCTGCTAAGCTGAAAACCCTGGGCTGTCCCTCTTTCCCTGAGTGGGCTCTGTGTACAGGAGAGGCACCTCTGTCCTCCCCTGGAGGATTATCCCAACAGCCTGAGAGCTGCCACTAGACTCACTGCAAGGTTGGCACTTGTGCCCACCTTGAAGAGCCTGATCACTGACTCACCCAACCCAGCTCCGCCCAGCTTTGCCTCCTCCAGCCACATTAGTGGCAGAACACTGGATGATATCTGTGAAAGCCCCATGCCCTATCCATCCCCAAGGATACCCCCATACTTCCTACAATCAAAAAAAGGCCATGTAAAATCCCACTGTCATCACTGCAACTGTCTCTTGCCTGCAAGAACCATTTACTGACCAGGAGGTCAAACTCCATAGCCCATAACAAATTCTGCTGACATTGTTTTACAGCAGTGCTCAGCTGGCTTTTATCCACAAGCATCATGGACTAGCCTGTAAGATAAACTGCACAAACCAATATAATTCCTGCTAACAGAAGTGTACAGTCCTAGGGACCAAGACAAGTCTCCTGCAATCTCCTGCTATCTGTTGGAGGCAGTGAGCCTGACCACATACACAGAACACTGCAACTACACACAATTAGCATCTAAAGGAAAAAAAGCACTACAATGAAGCTATTTATTTTCAAAGACTTTATACCAAGCTTTGGCCCTCTAAAAGCATATAGGTAACCCCAAAGGACTCTATCCAACATACACAACAGTCACAACCTCAAGAGGGGAAGAGAAAAATGCCAACTCAAATGATAGTAAATTCAAAAATAAGAAGTGACAGCCTCTACAGATGAAAAGGAACCAGCACAAGAACTCCAGCACCATGAAGAAACAGAATGTTGTGAGACCACCAGAGGACCACATTAGCTCTCTAGCAATGGATCCTAACCAAAATGAAAACATTGAAATGTCATATAAAGGCTTCAACATATGGATTATAAAGATGATCAATGAGAGCTAAGAGAAAATTGAAGACCAATGCAAAGAACCAGAAAAACAATTGAGGAGATGGAAGTTGAGAGAGATATCCTTTAAAAATCATTCAGTAAATAAAAAATTCACTGAAGGAATTTCAAAACACAGTTAGTGTTAACAATAGACTATCCCATGCAGAAGAAATTCAGAGCTTGAAAACTAGTCTTTTGAATTGGTGAGACAAAAATTAAAAAAATAATAATTTAAAATATTGAAAACATCTTCAAGAAATATAGGATTATGTAAAGTAATCAAACTCATGAGTTACAGGTATTTCTGAGGGAGAAAAAAGAAGTTTGGAAAACATATTTAAGAAAATAATTCAGAAAAATTTCCCTCATCTTGCTAGAAAGGTAAACATACAAATACAAGAAATTCAGAGAAAACTGGAAGGTACTATATGTAATGAACATCACCAAGGCATATAGTCATCAGACTATCCCAGGACAATGTGAAAGAACAGATCTTTAAGACATCACATTACCTACAAAGGATATCCCATGAGACTAACCGCAGACTTCCCACCAGAAATCTTGCAAGTCAGAAGAGATTGGGGATCTATTTTTAGCCTTCTTACAAAAAAAAATTACCAGCCAAAAAAAAATTTTTTTTTTTTTTTTTTTTTGAGTTGGAGTTTCACTCTTGTTGCCCAGGCTGGAGTGCAATGCTGCAATCTCGTCTCAACGCAACCTCCGCCTCCTGGGTTCAAGCAATTCTCCTGCCTCAGCCTCCTGAGTAGCTGGAATTACAGGCGCGCACCACCATGCCCAGCTAATTTTTTGTATTTTTAGTAGAGATGGGGTTTCACCATGTTGACCAGGATGGTCTTGATCTCTTGACCTCATGATCCACCCGCCTCAGCCTCCCAAAGTGCTGAGATTACAGGCGTGAGCCACTGCGCCCAGCTCCAGCCAAAAATTTTATATCCTGCCTAACTAAGTTTCATAAAAGAAGGATAATTAAAGTATTTATCTTAAGCAAATGCTAAAGAAATTTATTACCCCTAGAATAGCACCACAACAAATACTCAAAGGAGTTCTAGACCTGGAAACCAAAGAAAATTACTCTGTGGGTCATCTGTTTGCTGATGGTTTCTTTTGCTATGTAAAAGCTCTTAAGTTAAATTAAGTCTCAGCTATTTATTTTTGTTTTTACTGCATTTATTTTTGGACTCTTGGTCATGAAATCCTTGCCTAAGTCAACGTCTAGAAGGGGATTTCCAATGTCATCTTCTAGAATTTTCAGTTTCAGGTCTTAGATTTGAGTCTTTAAACCATCTTGAGTTGATTTTAGTATAAGGTGAGAGATGAGGATCCAGTTTTATTCTCCTATATGTAGCTAGCCAATTATCCCAGCCCCATTTGTTGAAGAGGGTGTCCTTTCCCCACTTTATACTTTTGTTTGCTTTGCAGTTGGCTGTATTTGGTTTTATTTCAGGATTCTCTATTCAATTCCACTGGTTTATGTGCCTATATACCAGTGCCATGCTGTTTGGTGACTATGGCCATGTAGCATAGTTTGAAATCAGGTAGTGTGATCCTTCTAAATTTGTTCTTTATACTTAGTCTTGTTTTGGCTATGCGAGCTCTTTTTTGGATCCATATGAATTTTAGAATTGTTTTTTTCTAATTCTGTGAAGAATGATAGTGGCATTTTGATGGAGATTGCATTGAATTTGTAGATTGCTTTTGGCAGTATGATCATTTTAACAATATTCATTCTACCCATCCATGAGCATGGAATGTGTTTCCATTTGTTTGTGCCCTCTATGATTTCTTTCAGCAGTGCTTGGTAGTTTTCTTTGTAGAGGTTTTTTGCCTCCTGGGTGAGGTATATTTCTAAGAATTTTATTTTATTACTTTCAGCTATTGTAAAGGGGTACAGTTCTTGATTTGATTCTCCACTTGATTGCTGTTGGGGTATAGAAGAGCTAATGATTTTTTTATGTTAATGTTGTATCCAGAAACTTTGCTGAATTCTTTTATCAGTTCTCAGAGCTTTCCAGGGAAGTCTTCAGAGTTTTTGAGGTTAAATGATCGTATCATCAGCAAACGGTGACAATTTGATTTCCTCTTTCTGATTTGGAAGCCCTTCGTTTCTTTCTGATATCCAGAATCTACAATAAACTCAAACATATCAGTAAGAAAAAACAAACAATCCTATCAAAAAGTGGACTAAGGGCCAAGTGCAATGGCTCACACCTGTAATCCCAGCACTTTGGGAGGCCAAGGTGGGTGGATCATGAGTTCAGGAGCTCAAGACCAGCCTGGCCAAGATGATATAACCACATATCAACTAAAAATACAAAAAATTAGCTGGGCATGGTGGCAGGGACCTGTAATCCCAGCTACTCTGGAGGCTGAAGCAGAGAATTGCTTGACTTCTGGAGGAGGAAGTTTCAGGGAGCTGAGATTGCCTCATTGCACTCTAGCCTGGGTGACAGAGTGAGATTCAGTCTCAAAAAAAAAAAAAAAAAAAAAAAAAGTGGGAAGATCTGAGATGGTGGATTAGACACAACTCCAGTGCACAACACCCAGTGAAAGAGATACAGAAAGCCAGAGATTTCCTAGCTCCAACCGAGGTACCAGGTGCATTTCAACAAGTCTGGTCCAAGGGTGAGCAAAGCCCACTCAGGGTAGACTGAGGTGAGGAGGGGTGCTGCTTCACCCAGAAAGTGCATCTGACCGGCGAGTCGGAGGCTCCACGTCTGGTGCTCCAGTCCAGATACAGCACTTCCCCCGAAGCCTCAGCAATACACAGAATGGGATCTTTGCCAGTCAAGCACCAGGAATTAAAAGTAGAGAGTTGAATAAGAGTCTGCAGACTGAGCTATTGCCCCTTCCACCCGCCTGGAGAGAGAGGGAGCTGTAAGCAGGAGTAGCTGGGTGGCCCCTACCCCATGACCCGAGAGAGAGAAAGCTGAAAGGGGGAGACTGCCTGATGCAGCTGGGCGGGTCCCTAACCTCCCCCACAAACACCAGAGGGCTGAAGCTCTGACTCTAGTGGGTTGTGTAGCCAGTGCCACAGTCTGAGAGGAACCCTGAATGATCCAGCCCAGTGGAGGAAGAGCACAACCCACCACTAGTGGGGTGGGACCGGGCTACATGTTTTAACAAAAAACACAGGAAGCCTACGTAGCAATGTAGCAACAGGACAGTGTTCTCGACAACTGAGCAGTGCCTACAGGTTAGCGGAATAGACAGGCCTAATCTCCCAGCATAAACAAAAAAGACACAGGAAGCTTCCCTAGTAACCTGGAGTCCCTAGAAACCCAGTAGCGCCCCCACAGGCAGACAAGTGACCTCATCAAGCAGCTCTCTGACACCACAGCCAGGTAAATCCACAAAGGTGGGAAAAAACCAGTGCAAAAAAGGTGAAACTACCAAAGACCAGGACACCTCTTCTCCTTCAAGAGATCACAACTCCTCAACAACACAGGATCACAACTTGACCAAGAAGGAGTGCGAAGAATTGATGGAAACAGGATTCAGAAGGTGGATAACAACAAACTTCTCAGAGCTAAAGGAACACTTTCTAACTCAATGCAAAGAAACCAAAAACCTTGAAAAAAGGTTAGACGAAATGCTAACTAGAATAACCAGCTTAGAGAAGAACATAAATGACTTGATGGAGTTGAAGAACACAGCACGAAAACTACGTGAAGCAAACACAAGTTTTAATAGTCAAATCAATCAAGCAGAAGAAAGGATATCAGAGATTGAAGATAACTCAATGAAGTAAAAAGAGAGGGCAATACAAGAGAAAAATGAGTGAAAAGAAACAAATAAAGCCTCCAAGAAATATGGGATTATGTGAAAAAACCTAATCTATGCTTGATAGGTGTACCTGAATATGATGGGGAGAATGAATCCAAGCTGGAAAACACGCTCCAGGATATTATCCAGGAGAACTTCCCAAGCCTAGCAAGGCAGTCCAAATTTCAAATTCAAGAAATACAGAGAACTCCACAAAGATATTCCTCAAGAAGAGCAACCCCAAGGCACATAATTGTCAGATTCACCAGGGTCAAAATGAAGGAAAAAATGCTAAGGGCAGCCAGAGAGAAAAGTCAGGTCAATCAGACTAACAGCAGAGGGAAGCCAATCAGACTCACTGCAGATCTCTCGGCAGAAACTCTGCAAGCTAGAAGAGAGTGGGGGCCAATATTTAACATCCTTAAAGAAAACAACTTTCAACCCAGAATCTCATATCCAGCCAAACTAAGCTACATAAGTGAAGGAGAAATAAAATCCTTTACGGACAAGCAATTATTGAGAGATTTTGTCACCACCAGACCTGCCCTACAAGAGCTCCTGAAAAAAAAACACTAAGCATGGAAAGGAACAAGTACCAGTCACTGAAAAAGCAAACCAGTTGGCAAAGACCAAAACTGCAATGAAGAAAATGAGTCAACTAATGAGAAAGAAAACCAGCCAGTAACAAAATGGCAGGATCAAATTCACACATAACAATATTAACATTGAATGTAAATGGCCTAAACGCCCCAATCAAAAGACACAGACTGGCAAAAAAATTTTGCAATCTACCCATCTGACAAAGGGCTAATATCCAGAATCTACAAAGAACTAAAACAGATATACAAGAAAAAAACAACCTCATTCAAAAGTGGTTGAAGGATATGAACAGACACTTTTCAAAAGAGGACATATATGAGGCCAACAAACATGAAAAAAATGCTCATCATCACTGGTCATTAGAGAAATGCAAATCAAAACCACACTGAGATATCATCTCACGCCAGTTAGAATGGCGATCATTAAAAAATCGGGAGACAACAGATGCTGGAGAGGATGTGGAGAAATAGGAACACTCTTACACAGTTGCTGGGAGTGTAAATTAGTTCAACCATTGTGGAAGACAGTGAGGTGATTTCTCAAGGATCTAGTAATAGAAATTCCATTTGATCCAGCAATCCCACTTTTGGGTATATACCCAAAGAACTATAAATTATTCTACTATAAAGACATATGCACACGTATGTTCATTGCAGCCCTGTGTACAATAGCAAAGACCTGGAACCAACCCAAATGCCCATCAATGATAGACTGGTCAAAGAAAATGTGGTACATATACACCATGGAATACTACACAGCCATAAAAAATGATGAGTTTGTGTCCTTTGTAGGGACTTGGATGAATCTGGAAACCATCATTCTCAGTAAACTGACCCAAGAACAGAAAGCCAAGCACCATATGTTCTCACTCATAGGTGGGTGTTAAACAACAAGAACACATGGACTCAGGGAGAGGAGCATCACACACAGGGGACAGCTGGGGGGGTAGGGGAGAGACAATGGGGGGTGGGGAAGGAGGGGAGCGTGGGGAGGGGTAACATGGGGAGAAATGCCAGATGTAGTACGCACCTAAAATAAAATACATTATTTTAAAAAAAGGGGACTAAGGATATTAATAGACAATTCTCAAAAGAAGATAAACAAATTATCAACAAACACATGAAAAAAATGCTCCACATCACTAATGATTAGGAAAATGCAAATCAAAACCACAATGTGATACCACCTTACTCTTTCAAGAATGGTCATAATCAAAAAATTCGAAAAAACGATTGATGTCAGCATGGATGTGGTGAAGAGGAAACACTTCCACACTGCTGATACGAATGTAAACTAGTACAACCACTATGGAAAACAGCGTGGATCTTCCTTAAAGGACTAAAAGTAGACCATGCTGGACCTTTTGATCCAGCAATTCCACTACTGGGTATCTACCCAGAGGAAATGAGGTCATTATATGAAAAAGATACTTGCACACGCATGTTTATAGCAGCACATTCAGAATTGCAAACTCATGACAGCAACTCAAATGCCCATCAATCGATGAGTGGGTAAAGAAACTTTGGTATATATGTATACAATGCACTACTACTCAGACATAAAAAGGAATGAATTAACAGCATTTGCAGTAACCTGGATGAGAGTGGAGACTACTATTCTAAGTGACGTAACTCAGGAATGGAAAACCACTGAATTTTCCCACTGATATGTGGGAGCTAAGCTATGAGAAAACAAAGGCATAAGGATGATACAATGGACTTTGGGAACTTGGAGGGAAGGATGGGAGTGGGACAAGGGATAAAAGACTGCAAATAGGGTGCAGATTATACTGCTCAGGTGATGTGTACACCAAAATCTCACAAATCACCGCTAAAGAACCTACTCATGGCCAGGTGTGGTGGCTCACACCTGTAATCCCAGCATTTTGGGAGGCCAAGGCAGGAGGATCACGAGTTCAGGAGACTGAGACCATCCTGGCCAACATGGTGAAACCTCGTCTCTACTAAAAATACAAAAAGAAAAAATTAGTCAGATGTGGTTACAAGTGACTGTAATCCCAGCTACTTGGGAGGCTGAGGCAGGAGAATTGCTCGAACCCGGGAAGCAGAGACTGCAGTGAGATTACATCACTGCACTCCAACTTGGTGACAGAGGGAGACTCTGTCTCCAAAAGAAATAAAAAAGAACCTACTCATGTAATGTAAGCAAATACCACTTGTACCCCAATAATTTATGAAAAAACAAAAACAAAAAATAAACTCATTTAAAAATTAAGCTATGGCTTTAAAGTATTTTCAATGCACATTTCTGAAAAGTAATTATTAGCCACAATATATAATAAACTATAAAAACCAATTTAAAAAGATAAATCTTCCAATAGAAAATTGGAAACAAGTATATGAAAATAAAATTTAAAGCATAAAGAATCAATATGGCCAATTGACCTAGAAAATATGTTCACCCTCAATAATAATCAGCAAAATAAAAATTAAAAGAACCATGCTTGGTAGAACAGACCCCCGAAGATCCCAGGCCCCAGTCCCTAGAAATTGTGACTACATTACCCTACATGGAAATAATGACTCTCCAGATGCGATTAAGATTTTGTACCTCAAAACAGGGAGATTAAAGTCCGGATTATACAGATGTGCCCAAACTTACTAAACGAGCCCTTAAAACTGGAGACCTTTCTCCAGCTAGAATGATAGAAAGAAGATAAGTGAAGTTTGAGAAACTCAAAGTGTGAGAGGGCCTTGAACCACCATTGCTAAAGGAGAACCACGTGGAAAGAATGAGAATATTAGGCAAGTTCTACTAGCAAAGACTACCTCTTGTTAACAGAAAGGCAAATGAGATTTGAATTCAGCCAATGACTTGAATGAGCTTCCAGAAAGAAACACAGACCTGTAAATGCCTCAATTTTGCCCTTGTGTGATTCTGAATGTGGGACCCAGCTGAGCCACACACTATACCCAGACTTCTGACCTACGGAGTTATAGAAAATAAATGCTTGTTACTTTAAGTCATTAAATGTGTGGTAATTTGTTACAGTTGCTGTGGAAAACTACTAAAGGAACAATAAAATATTTTACATTTATCAGCTTGGCAAAGATTAAATAAAGTGTTAATGAAGATTTGAGGAATGAGAAAATGTACACTAGTAGTATATTGGTCAGTATAAATTGATACAATCATCCCATACAGCACTTAGTCTCATTCTGGTAAGATTTTTAAAGTACGTATGTTCAGACCCAGAAATTCTGCTTCCAGGGCTCTGTCCTGGAGATTGAGCATATGCTCATGGAGACATGATGTAATGTTTTCTCTCTTCTTTGGCAATAATTATAAAGATAAAAAATGAACAAAACTTAATGATTACTCAGTAAGAGAATTTAAAAAAATAGCTTATCCATTGAATGGAATGTTACACAACAGTTGTGACCACTTTACTTCTCGTTTAATAAAAATAATTCAAAAAAAAATTTAATAGCATTGAGTGTTTACTCCATAGAAAGCAGTGTTCTAAGCACTTGATGTATATTAACTCTTAATCATCATGGCTATTTGAAGTAGAAATAACTATTCTCATTTTCAAAATGAGAAAATCAAGACCTGTGGAGACTAATTAACCTGCCAAGATCATCAGTAATGAAGACCCTAGTGTTGACCACTTACCTTTTGGGTTATGTAAATGGTGCCCCCTGGAGTCAAGCTGCAGTTAAGTCTTGGGGTTCTATATGGAGGTTCTGAAGAGTTTCACAGTTTGCAAGCATCAAAACCTAGTCTCCAGCCCAAGCAGTGTGGCTCCAGAATTCATGCTCTTAACTATCTACCTGCACTTGCTTCAGTACAGAGTTACTAAGTCCTTGCTGTATTCCGGGCAAGAATCTCTGGAATGTCACAGGCAACGCGCAGGTAAGGGCTGTGCCGTGTTGAAATATGTGGTCCAGGAGAGGTCAATAGACAGCTATTACACTAACACTATGTGATGATGTTCACTCAGGATGTACTGGGTGTAAAGGAAACACAAGGCAGGAGAGATCCCAAGCTAGGCACAGGCAGAAGGTTGGAAAAGGCCTTAAACACACTGCAAAGAGTTCCAAAAGAAAGCAGCTTCACAACAGATAGAAAATACATATCCGTAGCTTTCATTAAAAAATAAAAGATTCAGTCAGATATTCCCTACAGATAAATATCAAAATGAATGGCACATAATGTCAAAAGGAAATACTTTACATTAGAGGCAGGTGCTTCCTGAAGACTCAGAAAACCCACAATCTCAAAACCCATCAGCAAGGGCTCTTGCTTTTAGAGATATTTTAAGCTAAATTGCATTACTCTTTCCACCATTGGAGCTAGAATTATGTGTATGCATTGGGCGGGGGGAGATAATTTTAACACAGAAACAAAAGGTTGTTTTTTTCTCTTTGGGATTTATTTTTTAGATTGACAAGAAAGAGCACCTGTGTAGAGAGAAACAAGGCATGTGTAATGACTATGCCTGGTGGTCAGCTAAGCTCACTCTCAAATACATTCCTCGAACACTTAAGAAATGTAGATAATAAACAATATCACTTACGAAAAATTGAAGACCCAAATAGTAAATGTGCAAACGCAAGGAGACTATTGAATAATGTTCAGGACTTTGAAATAAATAATTTTATGTTCTAATATAATAGTTATAATAAATAAAAGACCCAGAAGGCTCTTTTATTTATTATAACTATTATATTAGAACATTATATTTTGGGTCTTTTATTTATTATAACTATTATATTAGAACATTATATTTTCACAAGGATAACTATTATATTAAAACATTATATTTTCACAAGGATGATACGAAGCAAAACCTTAACCTTGGTAAGTGGCGTTAAATTTTTATTGTCTAAGATAGGTATTAGAGTTTAACAACATTTCAAAAATGGTTATGTAAAATTACATCACTGCAAATACTTGCCTTTGTTTTATTTTTTAATAATGGATATAGGGAAAGAGCTTTGGGACTGTGATTTTCTTCCATTGCCTAGCAACATGGACCAATATGGATCTGTAGATGCAAAACTAGTGACCTTCCTGTTGTGTCTGCCTCTAAGGTCTTTAAATAGTTTTGATTATGTCAGCATTACACACAAATTTAAGGGGCACTCTAGTCATGGACAATGTATTATGTTGTCTTTTAGTGTATACATTAAATAAACCAATGAGCCCGTCTATTTTCAAGAGAAAAAAGTAATAGGAAAAAAAGAGTACATATAAAAAATGAGCATCCATAATTACTATTGCAGTATTATTTTTAAAGAGACAGGATTTCCCTTCATCACACAGGCTATAGTACAGTGGTGTGATCACGGCTTACTGCAACCTTGAACTCCTGGGCTTAAAAGATTCTCCCACCACGGCTTCCCAAGTAGGTAGGACTACAGGCAAGCTCCACCCCACCTAGGTAATGTTTTTACTTTTTGTGAAGATGCAGTCTAAGTTTTCCAGGTTGGTCTGGAGTTTCTGGCCATTGTAGTAATATTTCTGACTTTAAAAATATGATTATTACAGTATGCAATATGAGAGATAAATCTACAATATGGATTTTTAGGAAAATGTGTTAATACTCTATATTATTATGAGATCATATTAGTAAAAGGTTTTCCCAGAAAACTGAAATATCACAGAGAAGTCTTAGTTACAAGATTAATGATTCAGAATTTAGTTCTTTTTCTGGTAAAGTCGGCTGATATTTTTCTTCATGTTTAGTCATTAGATATATTTTGTAATCATGAAAATATATCATTTTTCATAACCATGAATATTTTTGTGAAAATATAGAATTAGTCAAGAAAAAGTTTTCATGATTTACATTCATAACACCTAGGTAGGATCAATAGCTTCTTATGGTTGTGTGATCTTGGAACAACAAGATTTTTTATTTCTGCTGCCTGTTAAATTCTGCTGAAGCACTCAAACTGTATATATAGTAAATATTCTTGAACAATGAGATCGCTCATTTTTATTTACCTATTGAATTCAGGGCAAAGAATTCAAATGAACTAAATAGAAAATCTGAATATGCAAACTGGTCAAAAGTAGACTGTGATTAAACTCGTGGAAAGATGTGGGAGAAGGGCTGGAGTGGGTAAGGACCCAGAATTCCATCCTTTTACCACTTCCACCAACAGCATCTGAGTGTTCTTCCTTATTCCCCATGCGAACCATTGCTCCACCACTTGATACGTGACTTAAAGTGGCTTAAATGAATATCTTGCATGAGAATCTGTTTTCACTGTTTGTCCACCCTGCTAGACTATGAACACTTTACTATTCATCTTTCCACCTCTAGCACTAACACATTCACGGGGCTCATACTTGGTGTCCTTTAACATTTCTTAAATGTGGTACTGATAGGTTCTAGATGGAATTAGGAACCAAGACCACAAAACACCTTGACAGTTCAATTGGGAAAGAAAGAATAACCTTTGTTAATTTAAGTCTTAGCTTCTGTTATCCACGATTGGTTAGAGTGAGGAGGAGGGAAGGCAGGAACTCCAAAGGTTCTAAGAGGACTTTTAATAAGTTGGCCTTTAGAGAGGTTATTCCACTGGACATATGTCCAGGAAAATTCCATTTTGTTTTTGTTTTTTTTTGAGACGGAGTCCCTCTCTGTTGTCCAGTCTGGAGTGTAATGATGTGATCTTGGCTCACTGCAAACACCACCTCTTGGGTTCAAGCAGTTCTCCTGCCTCAATCTCCCAAGTAGCTGGAACTACAGACACAGGCAGGCCACCACACATAGCCAGTGTGTGTGTGTGTGTGTGTGTGTGTGTGTTTCTAAGTAGCGATGGGGTTTCACTGTGTTGGTCAGGATGGTCTTAAACTTCTGAGCTCAGGTGATCCACCCACCTCGGCCGCGCAAAGTGTTGGGATTACTGGAGTGAGCCACGGCACCTGGCAAAACTCCATTTTGAAGCACACTGTAGCAACCTTGCTTCTCACCTGACTTCTCCCTCTTCTCAAAACAGCTCCCCTATTTTAATAGCATCAAATCAGCTTCTCTCTTTCCCCTACAGCTTAAGGCTGCTCGCTTCATCACTTTCTTCCTTTTCATCTCCAACTCTATTAATTTCAAACCTCTGCTTTTATTTAATTGCCATTTTTAAATGAAGAAATGAGGGAAGAGGCATATTCAAGTAAGTTTCACTTAATTCAATTAAATGACTTGAAGAACACACTTCTACCATTATAATTATTTCAACACTCTAGACCCAAGACCACACTCTGAGGAAACATCAAAATGTAGTGTATTCGTCTGTTTTCACGGTGCTAATAAAGACATACCCAAGACTGGGTAATTTAAAAAGGAAAGAGGTTTAATTGACTCACAGTTCCACATGGCTTGGAAGGTCTCGAAATCGTGGTGGAAAATGAAGGGGAAGCAAGACACATCTCCCATGACAGCAGGCAAGAGACCGTGTGCAGGGGAACTCCCATTTATAAAACCATCAGATCTCGTGAGATTTATCACTATGAGAGCAGTACGGGGTAACTGCCCCCTGTGATTCAATAACCTCCACCTGGCCCCACCCTCAACACGTGGGGATTGTTACAATTCAAGTGAAATTTGGGTGGGGATACAGCCAAATCATATTATACAGAGAGTGAGATTTTTTAAAATTATCAAGAATGGCACAGATACTTTAAATTTTACATAGAAAATCACATTTTCACATGAATCAATAAGAGGAAAGTATATTTCAATCTTGTCATTATTGTGAGATTGTGATAGAAATCAGTAAAGATGAGGGCTGTGAAAAGATACTCCTTACTTCAAATTGTGGACATGTTTGCTCCTTCATCCATGTTCCCATTGCAGCTTGTTCATCCCTTACTCATAGCTTGTACAATGTCACATTTTAATAGGTCGGGCTTTCTCCTGAGTTTCTGTCTCCCCAGCTGGTCCATACTATTGTTGTTGTTTCAGTCTTGTGACTCAGCCCCAGATCATGGAATGAGAGCAGAAGAGAGGTCTTCAACTTCCAGATCACTTTCTTCTTGTCCACAGGCGGGGCCATGGTATGATGGTGAAATACTGTCTTCATCCATTTGTGTGGCCAAGGCCAAGGCCATATCCTAGAGGATGCTCAGTCCTTGATATAACCTCCCATCTTCCCTGGACAATGCACAGAACCCATTGAATTAGAACAGCTTGGTCTGTGCCACAAGCAAAATAAATTATAGAGTACTGCACTTTTCTTCATGAGCTTTGCTAATCGTTACTATAAGTCAGAATGTAACATATATCAGAACTGTTTGAAAGCTGAAATGGTTGAAACAATTTAAAAGGCGATCAGAAAAGATTCATAATTATGAAGTCAGTCTCTGCACAGAAATTTTACACACAGCGGTTCATGTACCACTCAAAACAACACTATCAAGTTGACACTTTTCTCTCGATTTTATGGGAAATAAAAATAGATTCTAAGAATTTAAGCATCCTCAATATCAAAGAAAATAAAAAATAGCGAAGGCATTAACCAGATAAAGGAACGACAACTTTAAGATTCCAAAAAGGCTGTCCTTTTCCACTCTACTACACTGTCACCTCCTCCAAACATTAGATGTCTACAGAGAATTAAACTTATCTACTGCTACCTTTTTCCCAGTTTCACTTATTAGATGGCTTCATGGGAGATCCGTTGAATTTCAGAATTGTAATCAGCCACTTGGTATCCTATGTGGGAAAAACTCAGTCATGATATTGACAAATTACTCTGGGTTACATTTGATTTAGCAATGCGGAAAGATGTAAGGAGGTCTGTGGTCTCTTTCTGAACCCGGTTATTAAATCTGTTCCTTAGATGAGTGCCCAAGTAACACTTTGATCCTTTAGGAGAAAAAAAAGTACTTATGTTGTCTATCCAATAATTTTCTTCTTGGTTATTAGGGGTCCCTCTAACAATTCTTTACTGGTTCCTTTATAGCTTCTGAAGGTATGAGAATTCTTACAAATGAAAAGTCCATACTTGTTTTTGATCCACTGCATAAGGAAGGTACTTTCTTCTTTGCTCTCTTCCATGTCCTCATCCAACTTGTACCTGGACTTCAAATTTTCCTGTCATAATCTTGATGTCACTTCTTCCCTTCCACAGTCTGTCTGCAGTGTTCCAACTCTTCAAATACTGACAATTAAATAATCACCCCAGTAGATGCCTCAACAAGTTCTGTGGCTGGTTCTCATAAGAAACAAAGTAAACTATGCCCTCCTACATTAAAATATAACCTCAGCTTCTCTGATATATGCCTTTTTTTCATTAATGAGGCAATAAAGACTGCAGATACTGTAACCAGAATATCTATGTTCAACTAGATCTACCAATTACTACCTGTTTGACCTTGAAGAAATTTTTTAATTTTTCTGTGATTTGGCTTTCTCATCTGTAAAATGGGGCAATGTAATCATATCTAGCTCATCATATTTGATAAGAATTAAATTGTTTAATTCATGTGACTACTTTGGAAGAGCGTCTGCACATACTCAGCACTGCTCCTTTCTATTGCATTAACCTCATTTAACAGCTGTGTCAGACTTCAGGCTCAAACACTCCTGCTGAACCTCACATCGTCAGTTCCTTTGCTTATGTTTTAATCAATTCTTTTCATTTTATCGTTGGCAGATGTTTCCCATTCTCTAATTATTCTGTGATTCATCTTTAATTTTTAGATTCTTCCAGAACTAATAATCACTTCCAATTTCAATTGACTGAGAATACACAGAAGAAATGAGAACTATAATTTCCACCTCAGCAAGAGCAGAGTCATCCTCCAAGACTTGACTTATAGCAGACCACAAACATTTGCTTGCCTTGCCTGGGTAGTTGTTTTCTCTCCAAACCAATAGTGCTAGAGAAGGAAGGCAGACAATTTGTAGATAAGCATTTATCTCACCTGTCGCCTCCTTCTGAAACCAAGAGGTTCACATTGCAAACTAGACCCAGCTGTCTTTAGGACTTAATGGTAACAGGTTACACCTGGTCTGCAACAGCAATTGAAAGTCTGCTTCAAAACAATCTCAAATGTAGTTTACTTTCAATTATTTGTTTCACTGTTATCCTCCTGATTTCCTTGGCCATGTATATAATATATTAATGCTACCACATTCAGAGTGACTGAAAGGCAATTTTTAAAATTCTTATGTGTCCACAGAATTATAAATACCTAGAAATTAATTTAATCTTCTATGACCCATAATTATCAAAGACAGTAATGCTAAACACATTTATTCTACACTAAAAGTAGAGTGTAAACACTATGATTTAGAGTAATTGACATCTTAGTGAAATCAAAACTGTCAAGTCACTGAAGTTATGATTTAAAATGCAATATATAATTAGTACTTTTTTCAAAACATGGAGATAGTCTTATAGCCCAGAATCACAAGACGCTATTTTAAGATACTATAAATCATGTAGGTGCTCTGCATTTTTTTTTTCTTCAGAGTATACAGTTTGTTAAGTGTCAGATACTATCAGTGGAAAATAAATATTGGAATTTCCTATCATTTATTTTCTTCAGAGTTTACCTTAGCCTAGTCAAAAACTGCTTTGTTTTTAGTAGCACATTTATGTGCTATAATTGTCACAAAGACAGTCACCAAAAATGATATAGTATGACAACCAAAAAATGCCTAAAACACATACATTGCTGATATTTTAGTAACTCTATATATTATACATTAATCAGTATGAACATAATAGCTTCTCAGTTGCAAATGTCAGATTTTTCTTTGTAAATTTCAAACCTGTTTTAGAAAACACAAACTAACCATAAATCACATATGGAAACATTGTTACAGATTGTTTATACTAATGTGGTAGAAACTGATAGTTACATGAGCACTCTCAACATTTTCTATAAAAATAGGTCAAATTTTACAGAAACATACCACTCCCTAAAATGAAAATTGCATATCCCAGCCTCCCATGTACTTGGATGTGAGCAAATGATTATA
Organism: Alouatta palliata; assembly: GCA_004027835.1. Classification (NCBI taxonomy): domain Eukaryota; kingdom Metazoa; phylum Chordata; class Mammalia; order Primates; family Atelidae; genus Alouatta; species Alouatta palliata. Next base: position 2,874 of record PVKV010023689.1, on the reverse strand, counting down.
TTTTGACCACTGGGAACAAGTAAAAGCAATGTGAACAGCTTCTAGAAAATGTCTTTAAAAGACTGTGCTTGCCTTCTTCTTTCCATCTTTTGTGTCGGCCAGAATGTGGAAATAATGGCTGGCTCCTGAGAAATCATCTGAAGCCATGAGATATTTTTGGTAATAAAAACAACACATAGCAAAACAACAAGAATGAAAGAAGCCAGTCTGGCTGACTTAAAATTTCACATTAGCCAACTATGAAATTCTTTACATTTTCATCATCAATAGAATATATTAAAAATTTTGATAAATTTATGAAATGGAATCCTAAATTTAAAAATGTACTGCTACTATATGTATAAATATATTTTTCACTAACAAATCTGAGTAAAGCAAACAACAGTGTAATAGAGTATGATTTCATTTCCTATATATTCTAAAATTTGGATTACTAGCATATACAATAAACTTATAAAACAAAAGGGTTGTTAACAAAGATTCTATAAATAGAAAATATTTCTGTAAGTAACAGAAAACCAGTTTCCCTAGTACAATTATTAGAAAGAAATAGATACATTTTGAAAAGTCATATTTTAGAGATTGCCACATTTACACGCATTTTATTTGTCTATGGATCTATGGAAACAAGAAGTGATAGACCAAAATTGCAGGCATGGGAAACACTTCTGTAGCTGATAATTACTGGCTGCTTTCATCCCTTAAAGCCTTAATTAATTTGGTACATGGGTGAGGCTCAAGCTAAGCCCTAGCAGACATCCTCTAACAGAGGAAAAGAGAATCCAGCAGAGCTATTGCTTATCTCATGAGGCTGGCCTGACACATGGGAAACTGAAGAAACTCCAGACAGTCAGTCAGTTTCCTCACGGGACATAGGGTGAGGAAAGTGGAAACTGGGGGATAGGTAAGAGGTTTTTTGAAAGGAGAGTAGGCTGGGAGCAGTGGATCATGCCTGTATTCCCAGCACTTTGGGAGGCTAAGGCAGGAGGATCACAAGGTTAGGAGTTTGAGACCAGCCTGACCAATATGGTGAAACCCCTTCTCTACTAAAAATACAAAAATTAGCCAGGCATGGTGGCATGCACCTGTAGTCCCAGCTACTCAGGAGGCTGAGGCAGGAGAATTACTGGAATCTGGGAGGTGGAGGTTACAGTGAGCCAAGATTGTGCCACTGCACTCCAGCCTGGTGACAGAGCAAGACCATCTCAAAAAAAGGAGAGTAAAATATCCCACATTCCTGCAATGCATAGTAGAATAGAAGAGTTGTATAACAGAATGGAAGGCCACCACAAATATACAGCCAGTCTCCTCCTTGACACACATGCTATGATTTGCATAGGAAGGAAGCCTAAAGAGTTAAGCTGATAGTTCACAAAGGGCAGTACTAAATCTTTGTAGTTATTTAGCACTGAGGAGAAAGGGGCCAGCCAGAGTTTTAATCAAAACCTGGAATGGCTGCACCCCACAAAGGAACCAGAAAGAATGTGAATCTTATTAAAACTGCAACACAACCAAAAATTTAGCCCAATCTGTGTAGCATGCTATGGTTCTTTTAAAATATTGTCTAGCAAACAATCAAAAATTAATAGATATATGAAGTAGCACAGAAATTTGATCAATAATTTAAAAAACAAAACATGATTTATACAAATCGACTCATAGACAATCCAGATACTGATGTTGGAAGATGAAGAGTTTAATATAACTATTATTAACATACTCCAGACAAATGAGAAAAAAGACAAAATGGGTATAAATGTGGCGATTTTAGCAGAGATTCATATGAAAATGTAAAATGAAAATTCTAAATCTGAGGCAAACACAGGATACTCGGTATACTAAAATTAAAAAGTATAGATTGTTCATCTAAATGACAAAACAAAACCCAATTACATGGTGTCTGTAGAACAATTTAAAATACACTTTAAACCTTAGGACATAGATAGTTTAAAAATAAAATTATGAAAAATAATGTACTATGCAATTCTGTCATCAATGACAATGAAGAATTTCTGTCTGTATGCCTACTAGACAAAAGTTTAAAGCCAAGAGATATTAGAAAAGATAAAGAGAGACAATTCACAATAATAAAAGAATCAATCTTTCAGGAAGGCATAGCAACATAAATATGCGTGTATCTAATGATATTACTTCCAAATTTATTAAGTAAAACTGTGGAAATCTTAAGGAAAGGAAATATCAAAGTTGAAGATTATAGCATTTGTTCTTTAAAACACACTGCATTGACTTAATAGATGTATATGGAACCATGTATCCAACATCTAAAAAATAAACATTTTTTTCAAGTGAAGATGGAATATTTAGCACAATTTAATGTATATTGAATAATCCCAAAATATTAAAAAATTAAGCGAAACACTTCAAAAATATATGGGTCACAGAAGACATCATTAAAAAAAAACCTACATCCTGGTGAATTTAATAATAAAATTTATCCAAACTTATGGCATGTAGTGACATAGTATTAGACAGAATTTTTTAGCTTTCAATTATATTTTACAAAAGAAAATAATTGAAATGAATAATTCATGCTTTCATGTCAATAAACCACAAGAAAATCCAGCAAATTATGTTTTGTGGATTTGGAGTAGAGAGTTCTGTAAATATTTATTAAGTTTATTTGTTCGAGGTCGAAGTTCAAGTTCCGGGTATCTTTGTTAACCTTCTGTCTCATTGATCTGTCCAATATTGACAATGTAGTGTTAAAGTCTCCCACTATTATTGTGTGGGAGTCCAAGTCTCTTTGTAAGTCACCAAGAAGTTGCCCTATGTATCTGGGTGCTCCTATATTGGGTGCACATAGACTTAGGATCGTTAGCTCTTCCCATTACATTGATCCCTCTACCATTATAC
>PVKV010023688.1:21885-32934 GCA_004027835.1 Alouatta palliata | reverse complement strand
TCCTGAGTAGCTGGGATTATCTGTGTGCATCACCACGCCCGGCTAGTTTTTTGTGTGTCTTTAGTAGAGACAAGGTTTCACTGTGTTGGTCAGGCTGGTCTCAAACTGGGATTACAGACATGAGCCACCACGCCCAGCCCCACTGTCTTTCTTTTTTTTGAGACGGAGTTTCGCTCTTGTTACCCAGGCTGGAGTGCAATGGCGTGATCTCGGCTCACCGCAACCTCCGCCTCCTGGGTTCAAGCAATTCTCCCGCCTCAGCCTCCCGAGTAGCTGGGACTACAGGCACGTGCCACCATGCCCAGCTAATTTTTGTATTTTTAGTAGAGACGGGGTTTCACCATGTTGACCAGGACGGTCTCGATCTCTTGACCTCGTGATCCACCCGCCTCAGCCTCCCAAAGTGCTGGGATTACAGGCGTGAGCCACCGTGCCCAGCCCCACTGTCTTTCAAGAAGCCGGCTGCACTCTAGAATCAGGTTTCAACGTTACAGGCCGTGTACCATGTCTCACTGAAGTAGTCAAGAATTCCGAGATGCTTTTGGGAGGCCGAGGCGGGCGGATCACGAGGTCAAGAGATCGGACCATCCTGGTCAACATGGTGAAACCCCGTCTCTACTAAAAATACAAAAAAATTAGCTGGGCGTGGTGGCGCGCGCCTGTAGTCCCAGCTACTTGGGAGGCTGAGGCAGGAGAATTGCTTGAACCTGGGCAGCAGAGGTTGCAGTGAGCCGAGGTGACGCCACTGCACTCCAGCCTGGCGCCTGGTGATGGAGTGAGACTCTGTCTCAAAAAAAAGAATTCCGAGATGCTATAGTGAAGGGCAACTGGCCCTGTTCCGACATTTCTGATGTTAGTTCCTTTTTCTTTTGTGACCTTGGCTCCCAAGTGGCAGGCAGGGGACAAATCTTGTTCATCCTTGTCCCCAGCACCTCACCTTCCATCATGCCTGAGACGAATGCGTGTTGAGTCAACCCTTTTTAAGCCAGAAAATGCTCATTAAGGCTCATTCTTGGTGAGTCAGACGTTTTCTCAGCTGCTTGCCTCAAGATGCATGAAGCCTTTGTTTTCCGGATGATCAAGAGGTTTCCAGCTACAACTTAAAAAAGCAGCCTTGGGTGAAAAGGTGAATAGGGACCACCCGAATGTGCTGTAGCAGGGGTATGGTTAAGTAAGGGCACACTCATGCCACAGTGCTCTTAAGCAGCAGTCTTTATTAGCACTGAAGTCCATTCTGCATTGTGAGGTAAAAATAGAAAGCTGCTAGCAGACTAAAAAGTACCCTATTTAAAAAAAATCTTATTTTTAAAAATTTTTTATTTTACTTTAAAGAGACGGGGTCTCACCATGTTGCCCAGGTTGGAGTGCAGCGGCTATTCACAGGCGCGATCCCACTACTGATCAGCACGGGAGTTTTGACCTGCTCCGCTTCCAACCCGGGCTGGTTCACCCCTCCTTAGGCAACCTGGTGGTCCCCTGTTCCCGGGAGGTCACTATATTGATGCTGAACTTAGTGCGGACACCTGATCGGCATAGCGCACTACAGCCAGAACTCCTGGACTCAAGTGATCCTCCAGCCTCAGCCTCCCAAGTAGCTGGGACTACAGGTATGCACCACCGCACCCGGCAAAATCTTTTTATATATACAAAAAAAAGAGACAGGGTCTCACTATGTAGGCCAGGTTGGTCTTGAAGTCCTGGTCTCAAGCAATCCTCCCACCTTGGCCTCCCAAAGTACTAGGATTACAGGTGTGAGTCACTGTGCCGGGCGTTTTTTTTTTTTTTAAGAGATGGTGTCTCCAGGCTGAAATGCAGTAGCTATTCACAGGTGCACTCATGACAAACCATAGCCCCAACATCTTGGGCTCACTTGATACTCCCAGCCCAGCCTCCTGAATAGCTGGGATTAGGGGCGCATGCCACAGACGCTGGCTCTGCAGTACCTTACTTATGAAGGGGGAAAGTTTTATATATGCTGCATATTTGTATTTTTTTTAAATTTTATTTTTATTTTTTTTTAAAGACAGGGTTTCACCATGTTGGTCAGGCTGGTCTTGAACTCCCAACCTCAGGTGATCCGCCCGCCTTGGCCTCCAAAGTGCTTGGATTACAGGCATCAACCACCAAGCCCGGGCCTACACTGCTTTTTAAATGAGTGTTACTGCTGTGCAGTGAGCATCCCAGCCACGGCAGCAGTGCTACGAAGTTCATGTTTGCAGTGAGAGGCCTCTCGAGGTCATTTGTGGAACTACCTGGATTCACAGTGGATCAGGGTCATTGATCTGTGCTGGAGGAATCTCAAACCTGGCTTCGCCAATGTATCCAAAGACTTACCAAAATTTGGTTTTCAGGAATTCTGGTACTGAAAACTATAGAGACTGGGATGAACATTAACATTAACTGAGCGTTCAGAGTAAGTGCCAGGCATTCTCCTACCAGGTGAATGGAGTAGGCACAATTATGGATCCCATTTTACAGAGGGGCAACTGGAGCAGCAAAGAGGCGAAGGAACTTGTCCAAGGTTGTCCCGTTGGTGAGCCGCAAAGCTGGGAACAAGCCCAGGCCCTGCCTGATGTCAGTTCCATGCCTCATCAATTCCTTCCAGCGAGGGTACCCCCACCCCCGCTCGGCTCTGGAGCCCCGTCCATCCCTTCAAGGATAAGGACTCCTGGCACTTTCACATTCCCCTGCAGCAAGTAAAGGAACAGGCTTCATTTTTTTTTTTTGTTAATAAAGTAGAATAACATTTCTTAAAATTTTTATTATACATGCTGTATTCATGGAAAACCAAGATCTTTAAAGAACTCGAATAAGATTACGTTCAGCTCTGAGCTGGGTACAGGTCATACTTAGCATGGAAACAGTTAAGCTGAAGCTTTCTTCTCCTTATAGGTTGCCATCATTTTCTTGATTTCTGCAATAGCCTTCCCTGGATTCAGACCCTTGAAAACAGAGAAGAGAAAATGATAACTGAAACTGAATGGGAAAGCCCAAAATCTTGGGTGAAACTCCTTCCTCAGCTGGTTCAGTGTCAAAGCAAGGTGAATGCAAATCAAGTCCCTCAAAACCACAGGGGCTGGGCTAAGGACTCTCTTCTTCTGTCTACCTTTTTTGACATTTATGTCAAAAAGATGTTAGACAGAATGGTCAGCTCCCTTTGGCAAGAACTCTGCCACAAATTCCTTCTGGTGTGACAGGCAAACAGGCCCAGAGCAGAGCTGCACTCTCTGACTGCTCAGACACCCAGGATAGTGTCTCTTCTAGGACTACAGGCCAATGCCAAAATCAGCCAGACATCTCGAAATATTTCACATCATCACTATTATCATTAAACCGGCAGCAGCACAAATCAGCATATACCAGCTCTCAAAGGTATGTGGAAGAAACGACCCTCTCTATTAACCCTTTGTAAACACCATGATGAGTTCAATTGGCCAGTACCATTGGTATTAGCTGCAGTTTGCCCCTACGGCTGCTGACATCTGCTTTGCAGGAGGTAAAATAATTAAACACACTGAATGCCAGCTTCATTGAAGTAGGAAGGGAGACAAGCAAGTACTTGGCAAAATGAGACAAGGACTTATCTGACATTAGTGAAGGTTTCCCTCATTTTAGAAAGTAAGTCTAAACCCCTAAAACAGTGTTGTGGAAAGAAGAAAAAAAGGAAAGAAAGACATGAAATCTTGAGAGAAGAAGAGAAAGAAGATATTTTTTTTTGACAGGGTCTTGCTGTCACCCAGGCTGAAGTGTGATCATAGTTCATTGTGGCCTGGAACTCCTGGCTCAAGTGACCCTCCGGCCTCAGCCTCCCAAGTAGCTGGGACTACAGGTGCGTGCCACCACATTTGGCTAATTAAATTTTTTTTTTTTTGTACGGATGGGATATCACTGTATTGTCAAAAAGGCTGGTCAAAAAGACACTCTTCAGGCCGGGCATGGTGGCTCATGCCTGTAATTCCAGCACTTTGGGAGGCTGAGATGGGCAGATCACGAGGTTAGGAGATCGAAACCACGAAACCATCCTGGCCAACATGGTGAAACCCCATCTCTTAAAAAAAACAAACAAACAAAAAAAACCCCCACTCTTCATATACTGACATGGGATAATCTCCAAAATACACTGGGTGAAAAACTACAGATGAGGGTGATATAAAAAAGGCAGAAAAGAACACACATGCATTTGTGTGCAGCATAAAATACTTCTGAAGTTCACACAAGAATCTGACAGCATCACTGCTTCCAGGGAGGGGGCTGGGTGGAGTGGGAGGGAGACTTTTCACTGTATATCCTTCTGAATCTGGAACCACCTGCGTGTTTCTGGTCCCCACAGGGTCGGTAAGGGTGTTTAGACTTACAAGGTTGGTACACAGGAGCGTACCCAACCCGTGCAGGAAGAAAGAGCATTGGACTGGGAGGCAGATGGCCTAACTCTAGTCTTACCTTCCCACTGACCTAACAGCAACCTTGGGTGAGTAACTCCCCTCTCCACCTGGGGCTCAATTTTCCCATCTGTACAAGGGGGTTAAACTTAATGGTTTTTAAGTCCCTTCCAGTTTCATGATCAGCCTATGTCAATATCTCAGTCCCAACTTCCAGCCTGGTTTTGTAGAAGGGAGGGCAAGACACAGTGAACCTGTTCTTGGCTGTCTCAGCCATCTGCTGCACCCACCCACTCTATGCCCAGGTTTGTGACCAGGAATGCACCTCAGTCACTTGCAGAGCTTCTGAAGAAATACATGAGCCAGGCCTCACCATTGAAGATGCTGTCTGTGTCTTAACAGGCCCAGTACTCATGTTTTTTTTTTTTTTTTGAGACCGAGTATTGCTCTGTCACCCAGGCTGGAGTGCAGTGGCATGATCTTGGCTCACTGCAACCTCCACCTCCCAGGTTCAAGTGATTCTCCTACCTCAGCCTCCCAAGTAGCTGGGACTACAGTTGTGCACCACCACACCTGTCTAATTTTTTTTGGTATTTTTAGTAGAGATGGGGTTTCACCATGTTGGCCAGGCTGGTCTTGAATTCTTGACCTCATGTTCTACCTGCCTTGACCTCCCAAAGTGCCAGGATTACTGGCACGAGCCACTGCGCCTGGCCTCATGTTTTTTAAAAAAATAACAGAAGGTGACATTTATTGAGTACTTACTATATGCCAGGCACTTTTGTAGCATAACTTGCCACAGAAGTCAGAGTTCACTGGGGACAGGACCCAGATGGAAGCCCAGACAATAGGGAGCTAGAGCCTGTAGGCTCCCCAAGTGAGGCTGCTGGAAACATGGAGGATTTCCAGGCAAAAAATAAGTGAATTCTATAGCTTGTTTTCATGTTTTCAAATACATGGTGTAATCTTTTGTTACTGCTAACTGGCCACTCTACAGTTTTCCATCTTGCCGCCCACTGACTCACTGCAACCTTTTTTTTTTTAAAAAAGAGATGGGGTCTCGTTATGTTGCCCAGGCTGGAGTGCAGTGGCTATTCACAGGCGGGATCCCACTACTGATCAGCACGGGAGTTTTGACCTGCTCCGTTTCCAGCCTGGGCCGGTTCAGCCCTTCTTAGGGTGGTCCCCCGCTCCCGGGAGGTCACCATATTGATGCCAAACTTACTGCAGACACTCGACTGGCATAGGGCACTACAGCCCAGAACTCCTGGACTCAAGCAATCCTCTAGCCTCAGCCTACTGAGTAGCTGGGACTACAGGCACGCGCCACTGTGCCTGGCAACTCACTGCAACTTTTAAGTGAAATCACTCACCTACAGTCTCTGTTGAGGGCAGCTGTGTTCTGAACCACACAGCCCTGGTCTTTTGCTGCCCACTGGCCAGGGCTGACTGGACCAGGGCTGATACCTGCTATGGTTTGAATGTGTTCCCAAAAACTCATAGGCTGAAAACCTAATCCCTAATGCAACAGTATTGAGAGGTGGAACCATTTTTTTTTCTTTTTTTTTAAATTAATTAATTAATTAATTTTTTTAAAGGCGGGGTTTCACCATGTTGGTCAGGCTGGTCTTGAACTCCCAACCTCAGGTGATCTGTCCGCCTTGGCCTCCAAAGTGCTTGGATTACAGGTGTGAGCCACCACGCCCAGCCGAGAGGTGGGACCTTTAAGACGTGATTAGGTTATGAAGGCTCTGCCCTCACAAATGGATTAATGCCATCATCACAGAAGTAAGTTCTTGATAAAAGGATGACTTTGGATTAGCCAGGTGTGGTGGTATGTGCCTGTAGTCCCAGCTACACATGGGGTAGGAAGATCACTTAAGGCCAGGAGTTCCAGGCTGCAGCGAGCTGTGATTGTGCCACTGCAGCCTGGGCAACAAAGTGAGACCCTGTCTCTTAAAAAAAAAAAAAAAAAGTATGAGAAGGGCTGGGCACGGTGGCTCATGGTAATCCCAGCACTTTGGGAGGGATTACAAGGCGGGCCGGTTACCTAAGGTCGGGAGTTTGAGACCAGTCTGACCAACATGGAGAAACTCCATCACTACTTAAAATACAAAATTAGCTGGGCGTGGTGGAGCATGCCTGTAATCCCAGCTACTCGGGAGGGTGAGGCAGGAGAATCACTTGAACCTAGGAGGCAGACACTGTGGTGAGGCAAGATAGTGCCATCAGACTTCAGCCTGGGCAACAAGAACGAAACTGTGTCTCAAAACAAACAAAAAAAAAAGGATGAGCTTGGGCTCCCTTTCTCCTGTAATTTCTGCCTTTTGCTATGGGGTAATACAGCATGAAGGTTCTTGTCAGACACCCGCACCAGCCTCTAGAACTGTGTGTCAAATAAACTTCTTTATAATATTACCCAGTCTGTGAAATTCTGTGATAGTACCACAAAACAGACTGAGACAGCACCCGGCCAAAGGTCTGTAGCCAGCTGCAACCTTTATATGCAGGCATGAGAAGCTGAGCTGGCCCAAAGTGCGCCCTCGCATGAACCTGTGCCGAGAAGCACTGGGAGCAGATGGTAGGTGGCTGAAGCTGGAAGTGTGCGAGGAGTCTCTGGACTCTCTACAGAGTTCAGGCCAGAGTGAGCCAAAAGTAGGAGCAAATGCAAGCAGGAAGAGGAGTGAAAGCTGAAGCTTTGAGTCAGAGAAAACCTCCACAGAGCAGAAAGAATAAGCTGCTAGAGAGCAGAGCACAAGAAAGAGATGGAGAAGAAATCTAGTCCTCACAGCTGCCTACATTCGGACGGCTTTTGCTTTCTGTTTCCTGTGAAGTCAGGCTGAATGCAGGTACCTGCTCATGGATTCCTGTGGCATCCTTAACTCCCACAATGTCCCTGTGTAGCCTACAAATAGAGCCTGCTCCTCAAGTGGCCCGAGTCAGTCTGTTCCTTGCAACTAAGAGCCAAACTAGCCCCTAGGCTCACACTGAGAGGACAGGTACACTCTGGTCCCTTTCCATCTGAAATGATGAGGGTTGCTCTCTGCCAGTCACCTCTTTGTGAGCACATGCTTCTTCTGGCATGTCAGCTCTGAGGCAGAGCTGAGGGCCACCAGCCTCACATACCTTGGGACAGGTCCTTGTGCAGTTCATGATGGTGTGGCAGCGGTACAGAGAGAACGGGTCCTGCAGCTTGGCCAGGCGCTCCTCTGTGAAGTCGTCTCTGGAGTCAATCATCCAGCGATAGGCCTGGAAAACCAGGGACTGATTAGCTGAGCTGCCAATCAACAGGCCACCGCGGCACGCTGGCTCAACTCAAAGCTCTGGGAGTGCAGAGGAAAGGGAATTCACTCGGCTTAGATGCCTAATCTCTGCACTCTTTAATTCTTGCACATCTTTCAGGGAATCTTGATTAATGGTCCCTGCAAACCTTTGATTCACACTGCACCTGGTACTTGGGTGCTTAATTATATGTGCTGGGCATCATCTCCTAATTATTTCATGTTGCTCAACAGCTTCCTAACCAGCTTATGATCTAGTGAAGGCAGGAACTTCATATGACCCTCTTATGTATCTTCATGGCACCTACCCACGCTGGACTCACTGTCTCTGAGTAAAGGAATGATTTAACAGACCTGTCTACAGATAGTATTTGTCCTGCTTAATGAGTTTTTGAATTCACACAGCCCTCTCAGCAGCCTGAGATCAGCAAGCTGAAATGAATTAAACACATGACCACGGGCCTGCTCTAGCAGTGTTACTTGGAGGACCTCTACATTCTCAACAACTCGGAGCAGCTGGTAAAAGTGACAAGTATGAGTGTACCTCATTGTTCAATCTTTACATGGCTGGGAATCAATATTGCTCATGTGGTCACACTACCCTGTAACTTCTCCTTCTGTGGGAAAATGAGAAACGAGAAGTTGGTTTTTGAGTAGCTTAGAGTCTATGAAAAGCATGTATCTAAAGGCACAAGCTTTCTGGGAACAAAGACAGTGACTTTCTTTGCAGTGAACACTAATACTATTTTCTTTCTAAGCAACCCCTAAATCTAGGCTTTCATTAGCTGGGAAACAGCTTCCAACCTCATAGCTGGGCAGCTGCCCTTCAGAGACACTCTTTTTCCCCTCCTTGCATGTTACAAATCTCACGTTACAAATCCTATGAGATGGAGATGGGGAGCTTCCGACCATGCAGGCAAATGGATAAGTGCCGGGGCACAGGAAATACATTTTAAACATCTGCAAGGCATGGTTTGCCACCCCCTGGGATGACTCTCACTGCACTGAAAAAAGGCAATTTGCAGACAAGGCCCCGGATTTACTGAAACCAAGTGAGTACAATCCAACCAATTATCCTGTCTGAACTGGATGACAATGAAGGAAACCAGGACCCTCAGAAGGGCTGGCTTACAGCAATCTATTGTCCTCTTGGACCTCTGGATGCTTGAGTTTCAATTTCTCTTAAAGCAGTTAAGGAGCGCCTCACCTGCATAAGAACTGCGGGCCCCAGATATTTGTCTCCGTTCCACCAGTAGCTGGGGCAGCTGGTGCTACAGCAGGCACAGAGAATGCACTCGTAGAGCCCGTCCTGTATGAGCAGACAGGAGAGTCAGCAGCTTGTAAGGGGAGAGATTCTGTCATGTCTTCAGCAGATTAAATGTGACCTCTGGGGTCAGTGCATGAACAAAGTGCCTACCTGCATGTGAATTTTCTTGGCAGAATCCAAGGGGTGATTTGCAGATATTTAGCAGATTAATAAAGATCTTGCAAGTGAAATGTAAACATCTGCCCAGGGTTAAGTCCACATATAGTGCGCTTACCCTTTAATAAACAATAACCTCTCACTTGTTTAAAAAAGAAATAGAAAACAAGAACACAAAAACAGCTCACACAAATTCCAACTTACTGGAATGCAGTCAAGAGGGGAGAGATTCAAAAGGCCTGGGGGCTGAAGCACCAGGAGTCTATAGCTGCTTCTGCCCTGGGCTCAGCAGAAGGGCCCTCAGGTTTTCACTGGGAACATCAACATCATCCCCAATGACTGCCACTGCCAATCCTGACAGAGTGTCCTGTGCCTTACATGCTTTCCTCAACTGCTCATCCCAGCAATCCTATGAGGTGAGTACCAGGAAGTTCCACTTACAGGTAAGGAAGGAAGGCATGGAGAGTGAGTTAGGCCATGTGCCAAGGGACGTGCCACTGTAAGCAACAGAACCAGGATGTGGTCCTGGCAGTTGGCTCTGGCTTCCTGCACTTTCACCCCTGCCACACTGGCTTAATCTGCCCAACAAGTCCTAAACACTAACTGGACTTTCTGAGCTTGGCAACAACAGAAATGTTTACAGGATTAAATGCAGCAAAACGAAAGGGGCCCACTGACACCTGAGGTGACAGATGAGTACAGATGAGACAGAATCTATGGTTGTGATTGAATCATGAGTCTTAAACCAAATCTATGTTATGTTCAGATGGCTGGTGGGCATGTCAACTGGCCCTCTGGTCTAGAAGGCAGAAGGTCATAGGATTAAGAGCCTTAATAGGCAGGGCGTGGTGGCTCACGCCCGTAATCCAAGCACTTTGGAGGCCAAGGCGGGCGGATCACCTCAGGTCGGGAGTTCAAGACCAGCCTGACCAACATGGTGAAACCCCGTCTTTAAAAAAAAAAAAGAGCCTTAATAATAGTCACAGTCTTTAACCCACTCATAGAAACATCTGTAGTAAGAAATTAAAATCTTTTGGGGCAGAATCGGAAGGATAAAGATGTTCATCTAGCCTTATTTATAGCAGTAAAAAATAGGAAACAATTTCATTGTCCAGCAATAGTGAAATGGTTTTACAGCGCATGGTGCATACATCTGGAGCAGTAGAAAGCAAAGTGTAAGTTAATGCTTATGAAGAATTTTAAGAACATGAAGAAAATGCTCACAACGTCAGTGAAAAAACCAGGATACAAAAGCATATTTACATTTTGATCCCAGCTACGTAAAAATATAATGTAATAAACAAAAAAACAAAGGAAATTGTAAATATTAACAGAGGTTATCTTTTGGTGGTGAAATTATAAAATTATAGATTCCTTTTTTTTTTTTTTTGAGACAGGGTCTTGCTCTGTCGCCTAGGCTGCAGTGCAGTGGCACGATCATAGTTCACTGGAGCCTGGAACTCTTGTGCTCAAGCAGTCCTCCCACCTCAGCCTCCTGAGTAGCTGGGACTCTAGGTGCACACCACCATGCCTAGCTAAGTTTTAAACTTTTTGTAGAGACAGGGTCTCCCTATGTTGCCCAGGCTGGAAATTATAGCTTATTTAAAAAATGATGGAGCCTCTCTGAATCTATTCTGTTTGGGGGCTGCCCAATTAAAAATAAATACAGACATAAATTTCTCCATATTTTCCAATTTTTTTTTTTTTTTTGAGACGGAGTTTCGCTCTTGTTACCCAGGCTGGAGTGCAATGGCGCGATCTTGGCTCACCGCAACCTCCGCCTCCTGGGTCCAAGCAATTCTCCTGCCTCAGCCTCCCGAGTAGCTGGGACTACAGGCACGTGCCACCATGCCCAGCTAATTTTTGTATTTTTAGTAGAGATGGGGTTTCACCATGTTGACCAGGATGGTCTCGATCTCTTGACCTCGTGATCCACCCGCCTCGGCCTCCCAAAGTGCTGGGATTA
>PVKV010023688.1:0-21785 GCA_004027835.1 Alouatta palliata | reverse complement strand
CCAATTATTTATTAAGTTTATCATGCTAATTTAAGGAAGCAAAAAAGGTCAAACAAATGTTTGATATGTAAATAAGCAAATTTCTATTACAGGTTGGGCATCCCAAATACGAAAATCTGAAATCCAAAATGCTCCAAAATCTGAACTTTTTTCAGCACCAACATGCTGCTCAAAGGAATGCTCACTGGAGCATGGATTTCAGATATTGGATTTGGGGTGCTCAACTGGTAAATGTAAGGCAAATATTCTGAAATCTGGAAACATCTGAAACCCCAAATACCAAAACCTAAGCATTTAGGATAAAGAATACTCAACTTGTATCTAGAAAACCAAACAGGCTGAGGGGAGCTCTTCAATCCTTAATAATACCACATCAGGGAGATGTTCACTAGCTACACACCTGCCTTGCCTAGGAATGCAAGAGGACTAGTTGGGCCAGACAGCCTGGTTCAGCCTGGACTCTGGGACGCATGAGACTCTCGGGGAGGGGAAAACTGAGGGCACAGCTGTAGCCTGAGAAGAGTAGCTCTGAAGTCTCGCCCCAGGTTTACCCTGACATGCAGGCCACTGTGCTGACCTGCACCATCTCGATGGTGACAGACTGGGCACACTTACTAGGACTCCCCTTTCTTTTCTTTTCTTCTGAGGTGGAGTCTTGCTCTGTTGCCCAGGCTGGAGTGCAGTGGCACGATCTTGGCTCACTGCAACCTCCACCTCCTGGTTTCCAGTGATTCTCCTGCCTTGGCCTCCCAAGTAGCTGGGATTATAGGTGTGTGCCACCCAACTCAGCTAATTTTTGTATTTTTAGTAAAGACAGCGTTTTATCATGTTGGCCAGGCTGGTCTCAAACTCCTGACCTCAAGTGATCTGCCCACCTCGGCCTGCCAAAGTGCTAGGATTACAGGTGTTAGCGCTGCGCCCAGCTGGACTTCCCTTTCTTAACGTTTTATGGGGAACAGGAGAGGATGCTAAATATTTATCAAGTCTTAAAAGGTAGAATTCATTTACTCATTCATACGACTGATACTCTTCGTATATTCATATATGTATACATATATAAATATACTCTTCATATATTCATATATGTATACGTATACATATGTTTTAGAGACAGAGTCTTACTACGTTGCCCAGGCTGGCCTCAAACTCTCAAATTCCTGGGCTCAGGTGATCTTCCTACTTTGGCCTCCTGAGTAGCTGGGACTATATAGGCATGTGCCACTGCATCTGGCCTTTTTTCATTTATACATATTTTTACAGTATTTACATAACTAATATTTATTGATAAAATAACATGTGCCAGGACCTAGGGATCCAGAAAGGAAGAAGACACAGCCATTGCCCTTGGGCCCTCGCAGGCTTGCAGTTGGGGCTCTGTCTCCATTTGGTTCCTTTCCTACCTACATGTCCACGAGTACGCAGGGAGGGAGTGTGCAAATCAGAGAAGACTTCTTCGTGGAGGAGTAAAAGTAGTGTAGAAGAAGAAAGACTAAAAACTTGATAATGATGCCTCCACTTTAAGATTTTATAGCCTGTACAAAGGAATGGCAATTCCCAGAGAGTGAGCAGGCTGGGAATAATCCTGCACCACAGGTCACCAGAAATATGGTGTCAGCAAAGAACTCTGATGGCTCAGTTTTACCATTAACATTTCACTTCCATTTGTAAAGCAGGATGGTGGTAGTTACAACTGGCCAGCATACGGGTTTCATTGCTCCCAGTGAGAGAATAGTTCTGACTTAGAGGTCACCTTTTAAAGCCCAGACAATTTACATGCTAGTTTCTTTTGAAAAAGAAGGACTGGCAACACAGCAACCACCCACCCCTGCAGGCAGGGCATGGGGCTCCAGCTCCTTGGTCCACTCCGGGCCATTCATGGGTTCACGCTACTCACCCGGCCCTAAGAGGATAAGTGCCCACCCCTTGCGCCAGTTCTTTTCCAGAATACACTAAATAGCTTGCATCATCTCATGTTCCCCACTAAGCCACACTCCTGGCAAACATCTCTGCAATAAATTCTTCAGATTAAAACAATAAATAGGGACTAATGACCAGTTTCTCACGGTCTTCTATGGACTGCAGATACTGCTGCTTGCCTCCCTGAGATTCATCCTTCTTCTTCAAATAAGGCTCAATGGATTTGTACTGTGCATAGAAGTTGCTCAAATCCTGTGGTTAAGAGGAAGAAGAAGAAGAAAAGGCTCAGATTCCATCATTACCTCAGTTTTATTTACCCCATTTCTTGGACACTGCCTACTCGTCCACTCTATGCCAGGCAGAAGCCAGACTCTCTTCCTTTGTCATGAATATATGCAAAGATTACAAAAGGAGAAATGGTCACAATGTTAAGCATGGTTAGGAAACCTCTCCCTCACCTACCTGGGAAACTTTCTAATCCCACAGTTCTTTCTGCCCTTGAAAGCACCACATTAGCAAAGGTGGTCAAATATAAAGGAGGCAGAAATTCAGGGAGAACTCATAAACAGCTGTTGCTTTCCCAACTGGTATTTTCCACATGATTTATTTGTAGTTATGGCCAAATTATTAATTTCTGGGAATGTTCCAACTCTAAAATTCTGTGCCCCGTTACTCTCAAACAAACCTAACCAAATGAGCTGCTGGAGGATTTTCTAGGCGTTTACATTCTGCCATTCAAATTCTTTAATTAAACTCTGGCCACACTGTCTCAGATCTGGGGATTTTTCCTAACCTCTCAGCGACACTGTGGTCCTCCTCTTGCCATAATATAGGAAACAGTCCCATCTGTTTACTATCTGACTAGAAGAGGAACCTTAAATACTCAAAGAAATCCTGCCCTAAAGAACTAATAGCATAACACATACAGCACCGCCCACCATGCAAAAGAAAACAAAACCAGAGAGATGCAGAAACTCACGGGAACAAGATCCTTTATCACATACATATGCGGGAGAGGGTAGATTTTTGAGACTTTATTGAGGTTGGTGTCAATCCTTTGGGTGCAGGCTAGAGTGTTGCCTCCATTGATGTTCATTGCACAAGAGCCACAGATGCCTGAAAGAGACACACATTTAACACATCCTCACCCATATCCAGAATCAGTCCTGTCCCAAATCTTTTCTTCTGGGTCCTTCTTGCTTTGCCATCAGGGGCAGCACTGACACGGAACATGCCTCTCTCAGAGGTGCCTGTGGACTTTTCTCCCTTCCTTCCTTCTTCCTGCCCTGAATGTGGTTCTAATGGCTTAAGTTCCAAAAACCACTTTGACCATGCAGCAACCTTGAGGTTAGAAGCCACATGCCAAGGATGGCCCCAGAGGAGGCCAGGGGCCTGCAGGCTGCTGGCATCATGGAGTTTCCACAGCAGTTCTAGCTCTATGTATGCATCATGTGTTTTGAGAGAAAAATCAGCCTGTGCTTTTTTTTTTTTTTTTTAAAAAGAAAAGGTCTCACTCTGTTACCTAGACTGGACACTGCAGCCCCCAACCCAAGCTCAAGTGATTCTCCCACCTCAGCCTCCCAAGTAGCTGGGTCTGCAAAAGCAGGCCACTACACCCAGCTAATTTTATGGTATTTTTTTGTAGAGATGGGGTTTGTAGAGATGGGGTTTCGTTATGTTGCTCAGGCTGGACCTGAACTGCTAGGCTCAAGCAATCTGCCTGCCTTGGCCTCCCAAAGCACTGGGATTACAGGTGTGTGCCACCAGACACCTGTCAAGCCTGTTTTTTTAAAGCTATTGTTATTTGAACACAAATCTAACAGATAAAATATCCAAAAGTAAAGTAAATCAACATTGTCTTGGTTATCTTAAGGTTGAGGTGACCTGGATACAGATTTCAAGAGACAGCTCTTCTCCTTTTTCTTGGCTGAATCTTCCTCTGTCGCCCAGGCAGTGCAGTGGCGCAGTCACAGCTCACTGTAGCTCACTTTGGCCTCAAACTTCTGGGCTCAAGCGATCCTCCCACCACAGTCTCCTGAGTAGCTGGAACTACAGGCATGTGCTACCATGTCTGGCAAATTTAGAAATAGTTTTTTTAGGTTGGGCGTGATAGCTCATGCCTGGAATCCCAGCACTTTGGCAGGCTGAGGTGGGTGGATCACTTGAGGTCAGGAGTTCGAGACCAGCCTGGCCAACATGGTAAAACTCCATCTCTACTAAAAATGTAAGTTGTGGTGGGCGCCTGTAATCACAGCTACTCGGGAGGCTGAGGCAGGACAATCATTTGAATCAGGGAGGTGAAGGTTGCAGTGAGCTGAGATTGCGCCCCTGCACTCCAGCCTGGGTGAGACCAAGACTCCATCTCAAAAAAAAAATTTTTTTTTTTTGGTAGAGCAGGGGTCTCACTATATTGCCCAGGCTGATCTCTAACTCATGGCCTCAAGTAATTCTTCTGCCTTTGCCTCTCACTGTTTTAGGATTACAGGCCTGAGCCACCACACTTGACAGAGATAGGGCTTCTTCTATTGTCTTCAAAAAACAAGCAGCATGGTACTTGGGGGCTATAAAACCCACAAAAGCTAACTCAGCATGGACTTTCCAAAGAGAAGAAGAGTGAACTAATGTGAAACTGGAGCAAAGCAAAGCAAACAAAACAAAAAAGGTGCTGACCCAGGACGCTGACATGAGAATTTTCTTAGCCTGGACCTACTTCCTGTATATGGAAATTTCCTGGGCATTTTGGAGTTTAAAAATGATTATGTAATCTAAACCTCTAGTGCCAGTTCTCCGAAGCTGTTTTTTGAAGATCATTGGGTCAGATAAACCTGATTGCTTGAGATAGTTGTACTGGTTACCACCTTTTTTTCTTTTTCTTTTGAGATGGAGTCTCTCTTTGTTGCCCAGGCTGGAGTGCAGTGGCGCGATCTCGGCTCACTACAACTTCCGCCTCCTGGATTCAAGCAATTCTCCTGCCTCAGCCTCCTGAGTAGCTGAGATTACAGATGTGGGCCACCATGCCTGGCTAATTTTTGTATTTTTGGTAGAGATGGGGTTTTATCATGTTGGTCAGGCTGGTCTGGAACCCCTGACCTTGTGGTCTGCCCGCCTCAGCCTCTTAAAGTGCTGGGATTACAGGCATGAACCACGGCACCAGGCCTCTCTTTTTTTTTTTTTCAAATGGAAAGGGAGTCTCACTATGTTTCCCAGACTGGTCTCGAACTCCTAACCTCAAGCTAGCCTACCGCCTAGACCTTCCAAAGTACTGGGATCACAGGCATGAGCCACTGTGTTCAGTCATTATCACTTTCATAAGACTAAAAAAGACAGTAAGACTCTCCCTCTCCTGTAAATCTTAATAAGAGTGTAAGAGAACACGAAGTTGTGTCTTAAGCAAATGCTCCTAGAGTTCCCCAAGAGACTGGATATTATCAATATATTTATGCATACCTGGCATCCAATTAGAGCAGTTTGCTTTTACAAGAAATGGCATAAAAATTTAAAAAAAAGGCCAGGCTTGGTGGCTCACGCCTGTAACCCCTGCACTTTGGGAGGCCGAGGCGGGTGGATTGCCTGAGCTCAGGAGTTCGAGACCAGCCTGGGCAACATGGTGAAATCCCATCTCTTAAAAAAAATAAAATAAAATAAAAATAAAAAAATCCAATGAACTTTCTCTCAAAAAGGCTCCCCTGGGAATTCTCTTACAAAATAGGAATTAAAAAAAAAAAAAATAAGAAAAACAGATGGTAATAAAAAGGAGTAGCAATTAATACAATTCTGCCTCATTTTTCTTTTAGTCCATATGGGTGGCACCTTATGTTCTTCTGGCTCTGAAAGGGTCCTACAGGGAAAGGTTACTGAAAAGCACTACCTTTCCTGTGTTGCCAGGACTTACATGCGCAGATGTAATTGCCGAAGAATGTTCCCTGAACAGCAGGACTCAGCCGAACTATCATAATATCCACCAGCATTTGCAACACTAAATAAGATTAGCTAAATCAAAACAGCTGTCTGAAAGACTTGACATGCTTGACATATACAGCAGAACAGATAAAAAGTGGTGGGCCGGTATCTATACTGGCTTTTCCGTTTTTTAAGGTTCTCTTAGAAAAAAGCTCAGTGTCCTCACAGAACCAAGCTACTCTCTACTTTTGTTTTATCCCAGGTGTTCCAAGCCAAGTCAGTGCCTGAGAGAGCAGGTCTGGAGTCTGGAGTCTGAGAGCACTGGCTGACTCCTCGCTCTCAAGTCACTCTCCACATGTCCTTGTGGACGTCCCTTACCTCTTTGGGCCTCACCTTTAAATTGAAGGTAAATAACAAGCACACCCATCTACCTCATGTACAGTGCACAGAACAGAGCCGGGCACACAGTCTGGCTCCATAGACATCAGGGTCAGTCGGTCTTCATGGCATCCCGTGAATTTCTGCCACATCTGAGAACCACCTGAATCAACTTTCCTTTAAAGTATCTCTTGAGGAGTTTTCTTTAATGTCTTTTGCTTAAATTCACATTAAAAAAACACTTATATCCCTATGACGCTATCATTAGCAATTGTATTTTTCTAATGCAAAAAATAAATACATTGCTATTGATGTAGAAAATGTTGGTCTGTCTACCACCTCAAATGGGCTCACGTGGTGCCAGCAGCACAAGTAACCACATGATGAGGGAGACACTGTCACAACCAATCCAGACACAGCTACTGAGTACACATCATGCTAGGAGCTGAGGGAGACTCGCACATCTACCTTGTTGGACAAGCCTAAGTGCCAGATAGAAACTCTCCACTGTTCCCTTAATAAAAGAGCTCAGCAGCATGGAAGGTGCCAGCCAGCAGGTCCCAGCTAGGCCTTGCAGTGTGCAGCAGCTCACAGGGACTGCCAGATGCAGTAACCACAGGATAGAATGCTCCCAAAGGGAAGTAAACTTAGAAACCAGAACTTGCACCATGGTTAGAATTTTGGATGCATTTACCCAAGTAAAGGAACTCGGTTGCACAGCAAGTTCACCCAGCAGAGAGATTCAGCTGTTTTCCAGATGTTTCCATCAGTTTTGGCCAGCCCAAGCCTCTTTGGAGGACCACAACACAATATCTGGAGCCCAACAGGAATGAAATGCTCACCTTCTCTGCATGATCTTCGGAAGGTCAAAGTAGAGTCAATTTCATTCTTAATCTTGATTAAAGCATCCAATACCATGGGGCCACATCTAACAAAGAAAAATATCCAGTGGTATTTATGTAAAGTTCAAGCTCCCTACATTTTATCATAATATAATCGGAGACACCTGGATATATTAGCTTATCCATCCGGCCTTCTCAGGTCACCTTCAGAATTTTTTCCGTAGTTTTGTCTTTGCAGATTCTTACACATTTTAAGTACTGCACAACTCTATTTTGATGATCACAGTGCAAACACATTTCTAGGAAACAGAAGCTAAAGTAGTAGCAGACAAGTATGTAGGTTAGTATTTTGTAGTAGACAAGCATGAAACAACTTCCACACAATGACCAAGTTTTTGTTTTTACTTCTGAAGCTCCCTGCAAAGTTTTTCCAAATAATTTATTTCAAATTTTAGTTTAAGTTTTAGGATTTAGACAATAGTTTAAATAGTCAGTAATTAATGATACATAACCATAACAGAATGCGTAGTACAGAGAATAAAAGATACCCAATCACTCACAGTCCCCTAATCAAATCACTGTGAGCCTCCTAGGACATACAGGGTAGTGACATGGTCCTAAGCGCAGCATCCCTGGGCTTGGGACCTGGAGTGCAGGTCTGGCAGCCAAGAGCCTGGTCTGGACCTTGGCCATTTACCAGCTTATAGGCAAATGATTTAATTTCTGCCTGAGCATTTCATCCACTGAGCGCAGAGAGCAGCACCCACATCTCACAGGACTGCTGGAGTTAATACACATGAGATCTTTAGAGCAGCATCTGATACATAAGTCGTAATTTAACTATAATAATCATCATGTAGAGACTGATTCTATGGAAGTTACTCTCTCTGAACCTCAGTTTATCTGTAGAGGTCAGTTAGTATTTATGGCACAGGATTATTGTGAAAATCACATAAAAAGATGCAATTTTCATAGTACCTGGCATACAGTAAGTGCTCCACAAATCTATTTTCTGGTTGCCACACCTGCCCCCATTCCTCTCAGTAATTTTTTCTTTCTTTTTTTTTTGAGATGGAGTTTTGCTCTTGTTGTCCATGCTGGAGTGCAATAGTGCGATATCAGCTCACCACAACCTCCACCTCCTGGGTTCAAGTGATTCTCCTGCCTCAGTCACCTGAGTAGCTGGGATTACAGGCGTGTGCCGCTACACCCAGCTAATTTTTTGTATTTTTAGTGGAGACAGGGTTTTTCCTTATTGGCCAGGCTGGTCTCGAACTCCTGACCTCATGATCCGCCCACCTCAGCCTCCCAAAGTGCTGAGATTATAGGCATGAGCCACATCGCCTGGCCCCCCAATTATTTTTTGAACATCTACTCTGCCAGGTTCTGTTCTAGATGCTGGGGATATAGTAGAGAATAAAATACATGAACACCACCTGCACAAAGCTGTTCCAGAGGACTCATTATAGAGACTCAATCTGTCCACGTTCTTTGTCTGTTTACTGGGGTCTTGGGAATTCTTTTTCATGATCTGAGCCTTCCATATATTATATCTGTTGCTATTTCTGCTTCCTCCCTCATCACCAATAGTAATTTGCTATTTGACTCCTTATTTTGGTAATGTAATTTTAAACATACATGAGTTAAATGTTTACGTTAATAAAGTTGGCCGTTTTTTCTTTCCTGACGTTATCTATCACTTTAAAGCCTAAACAGACCACTGTCCTTCCTGAGTCTGATACATTTTTTTCTATTAAAATTTTTTTTTAAGTTACTCCTCCAAAACTGCAAAAACTTCATTGGTCGTCCTAAATCACCGACTAAATCCTCTTTTGTGTCTTGTAATACCTCTCTCCCATATTTAATACTGGAACCTTGGATAAAATGAAGTCCGTTTTGTTGCTACTTTTTTATTCTAATGACCTGTCTGTTCTTGTCCTAGCATATTTTAAATGACAATGAAGTCTTTGTTTTTTTACATTACAAAGGCTAATATTTGCACCTAATAAAAACTTCAAATTATAGTTTAAAAGTCATCCTGCAGATCATACTTGGACAGAGAAAAAAAATTAAAATGTCAAAGCCCTCCCTTTAAGCTGGGCTCATTAAAGAGTACAACATAAACTTTCTGACATTTTACATGGATACCAAAACTGTTTGATATTCTAGATCCTTTGCATTTCTACAAGAATTTTAGAATCAATGTCAACTTCTGCCAAAAAGGCAGGTGGGATTTTGATAGGGATTGCAATGAATGTGGAAATCAATCTGGGGACCACTGCCTCCGTAACATTGTCTTCCAACCCACAAACATGGTATGTCCTTCCATTTATTTAGGTCTTCTGAAATTTCTTTCAACAATGTTTTACAGTTCTCAGTGTGTAAGTTTTTTTTTTTTGAGACGGAGTCTCACTCTGTCGGAGTGCAGTGGCATGATCTTGGCTTATTGCAACCTCCGACTCCCAGGTTCAAGCAACTCTGTCTCTGCCTCTGGGATAGCTGGAATTACAGGCATGCACCACCATTCCCAGCTGATTTTTGTATTTTTAGTAGAGATGGGGTTTCACAGTGTTGACCAGGTTCATGATGTTGGCCAGGCTGGTCTTGAAATCCTGACCTCAGGTGATCCGCTCGCCTCAGCCTCCCAAAGTGCTGAGATTACAGGTCTGAGCCACTGGGCCTGGCCCAGTGTATAAGTCTTTTTTATTTATTTGTTTTTTGACACAGGGTTTCATTCTGTCGCCCAGGCTGGAATGCAGTGTTGCAATCACAGCTCACTGCAGCCTCAACCGCCCAGGCTCAAAAGATTCTCCCACCTCAGCCTCTAAGCAGCTGGGACTACAGGCACAGGCCACCACACCCAGCTGATTTTTTTTTTTTTTTTTGTAGAGACAGGGTTTTGTCTTGTTGTCCATAATTTGTTCCTAAGAAATTCCTTTTTGATACTGTTATATGCAAAATAACTTTTTTTTTTTTGAGATGGAGTCTCGTTCTGTTGCCCAGGCTGGAGTGCAGTGGTTCTATCTTGGCTTACAGCAACCTCTGGCCTCCTGGGTTCAAGCAATTCTGCTGCCCAGCCACCTGAGTAGCTGGGCTGCCACCACGCCCAGCTAATTTTTTGTATTTTTGGTAGAGACAGAGTTTCACCATGTTAGCCAGGATGGTCTTGATGTCCTCACCCCGTGATCTGCCCGCCTTGACCCCTCTAACTGCTGGATTTACAGGCGTAAGCCACCACGCCTGGCTGCAAAATAGTTTTAAAATTTCATTTTAGGACTGTTCATTGCTAGTACATAGAAATACAATTTTTGTTTGTTTTCAACAGTACTGATAGAGGTTTTTTCCTAGGTAAGCAGGGTGCTAAATATATAAATGTAAATATATATATGTGTAAATTTTTTCTGTAGTGACTAAGTGTTGCTATTGTTGCCCAGGCTAGTCTCAAACTCCTGGCCTCCAGCAATCCTCCTGCCTTGGCCTTACAAAGTGCTGGTATTACAGGTGTGAGCTGCCATGCCTATCCTAGAAAAATAGATTTAACTTCTAATATCTGCTATGTGCCAATATTTTCAGAAAAAAAATTGTGCTATTGTGAAAATGAAAGAATACAGCTACTTTTTTTGGTGTATACATAGCTACAAAGTAGGGTTCAAAAGTAGGGTTTCAGAGTCAGATTAGAGGGAAACAGAACTATAATTAAAACACGGTGCAATATAAAATGAAGACGATTGACAGACATAGGTTGAAACAAGAAACACGGACAAATTATACATAATAAAAAACTAAACTACATTTGATTTCTGTAGACCAATTTTGTGTCCTGCAACCCTGCTGAACTTGTTTATTAGTTCTAATAGTTCCTGGCGGGCAAGGTCTTAGGTTTTCTTTCTTTTTTTTTTGAGATAAGGTTTCCCTCTGCTGCGTAGGCTGGAGTGTAGGGCATGAGATCATGACTCACTGCAGCCTTAACTGCCTGGGGTTCAATTGATCCTCCCACCCCAGCCTGCTAAGTAGCTTGGTCCCAAGTGCCACCACAACTGGCTAGCTTTTTCTTTTGAGACACAGTCTTGCTCTGTCGCCCAGGCTGGAGTGCAGTGGCGTGATCTTGGCTCACTGCAACCTCTGCCATCTAGGTTCAAGAAATTATTGTGCCTCAGACTTCAAAGAAGCTGGGATTACAGGCGTGTGCTACCAAGCCCAGATAATTTTTGTATTTTTAGTAGAGACAGGGTTTTGTCATGTTGTCCAGCCTGGTCTTGAACTCCTGGACTCAAGTCATCTGCCCACCTTGGCCTCCCAAAGTGCTGGGATTACAGGCATGAGCCATCGAATGTGGCCCGGCTAATTTTTTGTTTGCTTTTTTGTAGAGATGGGGGCTTCATTTTGTTGCCCAGCGGGTCTCCAACTCCTGGGCTCAAGCAATTCTGCTTCAGCTTTTCAAAATGCTGGGATTACAACACGAGCCACTGCGTCTGCCCAAGATTTTGTGTTACAAGATTATGTTATCTATGAGAGACAGTTTTACTTCTTCTTTTCCAATTTCCTTTCTTGCCCAATTTCCTGGCTAAGCCTCCAGTGAAATTTTGAATGGTTGATGCTAGTATAAAAATTAGAATTATTTGTAGCCACTGAAATACACACAAAAATAGTATTTTGTATACTGACCTTGCATCCTGCAGCCTTGCTAAATTATTCTTTTAGTTTTGTAGACTCTCTGAATTTTTCTGTATAATCATCTTGCCTGTGACTAGAGTTAGTTTAATTTTTTCCTTTCCAAGCTTACATATGCCTTCTACTTCTTTTACTTGGCTTTGATGTACTGGCTAGAACCTTCAGTACAATGCTGAACTCAAATACAGAGCAGACAATCTTCCTTGTTCCTGATCTTACGGGGAAAGTGTCAACACTCGTAATAAAGCATGCTTTTAGCTGTGGTTTTCATAGTCATCACCTGGCTGAGGAAGTTCCCTTTCTTTCCTATTTGCAGAGTTATTATTATTTAAGTAAAATTAGGACTATTGCTTTTAACTCAATTTCCTCGTAGTTTTATTTATTCTGTTAAAATATACACGCTGTGACAATTACCATTTTAACCCATTATCTTTTTAAAAATCATGAGTGTTAAATTTTGCCAAATGCTTTTCTGCATATAATATTAAAGCAATCAAATGGCTTTTCTCCTTTATTCTGTTAATATGGTGAATTGCACTGATTTTCAAATGTATTATTTATTTTTCTTGCACTTTATACAAACAGCATATAGTTGGGTTTTGCTTCTTTAAAAAATCTATTCTGACACTTGGCTTTTTAACTGGGAGTATTTAATGGCTTTTACATTTAATATAGTTATTGACATGTCTGGATTTAGGTCTATCATTTTACTATTTGTTCCATCATTTTGCTGCTGGTTTCTTCTTCCTTTCTATTCTAAGTAGTATTTTTAGACTAAGTATTTTTAGAAATCAATTTTAATTTATATATTGGCTTTTTAGCCACATCTCTTTGCATTTAAAAAAAATGATTACTCTTGGCTGGGCATTGTGGCTCATATCTGTAATCCTGGCACTTTGGGAGGTTGATGGAGGAGGACTGCTTGAGCCCAGGAGACCAGTCTGGGCAACGTAGTGAGACCCTGTCTCTATTAGAAAAAAAAAAATTTGGCGAGGCATGATGGGTGGTACATGCTTGTAGTCCCAGGTACACAGGATGCTGAAGTGGGAGGATTGCTTGAGCCTGGGAGGTCTCAGGGAGGGAGGACTGCTTGAGCCTGGGAGGGCATAGTGAGCCGTGATCGTGCTATTGCATTCCTGACTGGATGACAGAGTGAGACCCTATTTCAGAAGAAAAAAAAAAGTTACTTCAGAATTATAATTTACATCTTTAACTTTTCATAGCCTGTTTAGAGTTACTATTGTGCCACTTTAAGTAATGCAAGAATCCTGCTACATTATTACAGGTCTATTTATCCTGCTACTACCAGCCCCTATGCTAGTTATCATATGCATTACATCTGTGAGTTACAGATTACAGAATATCATAACTTTGTTTTAAACAGTCATATCAATTTTAACAAAATTAAGAGGAAAAAATCCTTTTATGTTTATCCATATATCCACCATGTCCAGCGCTCGCTCTTCACTCCTTCTCTAAGAGCCAAATTTCCACCTGGTATTATTTTTCCTCGGCCTGACTAACTTCCTATAGCATTTCCTAGTACTGGTCTTCTGGCTATGAATTCTTTTTACCTTCCGTTTATCGGAAAATGTTTTCATTTCATAACCATCTTGAAGAATCTTTTTTTTTGAACGTGGAACTCTAGGCTGACAGTTTTTCTTTTGGTACTTTAAAGATGCTATTTCACTGTCTCTTGGCCTCCAGTTTCCAATGAGAAGTCAGCAATCACTCATATGATCTCCTTGTATGTAATATGTTGTTTTTCTCCAGCTGCTTTCAAGATTTTTTCCTATTTTTGGTTGACGGCAATTTGACATCATGGAGCAGGGCAGTTTTATTTTTATTTAGCTATTTGGGGTTCACTAAGCTTCTTGGATATATAAATGATGTCTTTCATGGGCTCAGGAAATTCTTGGCCATGAGTTCTTCAAATAGATATATATTTTGCCTTTTCTATTTTTTCTGGAAGTCCAATTACATGCGTGTTAGATCCATCCATCCAGCCACCCATCCATGGTCTTGCTCTGGAGTGCAGTGGCATAATTGTAGCGCATAGCAGCCTCAAGCTTCTAAGCTCAAACCAACTTCCCACCTCAGCCTCCCAAGTAGCTGGGACTACAGGTGTGTGCCACCATGCCTGGCTAATTTTTCAAAAAGTATTTTTTTTTGGTACAGACAGGGTCTCACAGGTTGCCCAAGCTGGTCTTGGACTCCCGGCCTCAAGTGATCCTTCTGCCTCAGCTTCCCAAAGTGCTAGGATTATAGGCAAGAGCTACCATGCTTGCCCTAGACCTTTTGATACTGTTCCATGGATCACAGGAGCTCTTTCCCTTTTCAAAAAATCTTTCTTTCTTTTCTTAAGAACAGATAATTTCGGCCGGGCACAGCAGCCCATACCTAGGAGGTCAAGGTGGGCAGATCACTTGAGGTCAGGAATTCAAGACCAGCCTGGCCAACACGGCAAAACTTCACCTCTACTAAAAATACAACAAATTAGCTGGGCATGGTGGTGCACATCGGTAATCCCAGCTACTCGAGAGGCTGAGGTGGGAGAAATGCTTAAGCCCAGAAGGCAGAGGTTGCAGTGAGCCAAGGTCATGCTACTGCACTCTGGCCTGGGTGACAGAGCAAGACTCTGTCAAAAAAAAAAAACAAAAAAACAAAAAAACCCAGATAATTTCTATTAATATTTTTAAGTTTGCCGATTCTTCTTACTGCCATTTCCAATCTGCTAAGACCATCCAGTAAATTTTCCTTTTCCAATACTGTATTTGTCAGTACCAGATTTTTCATTTGGCTTTTCAACAGTTGCTACTTCTCTAGTGAAATTTCCTATTTTATTATGAGCATAATTTCCTATATCTATGAGGAAATTTAAAAATTCTTTACATTCTGGCTGGGTGCAATGGCTCATGCCTATAATCCCAGCACTTTGGGAGGCTGAGGGGGGTGGATCACCCGAGGCCAGGAGTTCAAGACCAGCCTGCCCAACATGGTGAAACCTCATCTCTACTAAAAATACAAAAACTAGCTCGGCGTGGTGGCAGGGGCCTGCAGTCCCACCTACTTGGGAGGCTGAGGCAAAGGAATCACTTGAACCCGGGAGGCGGAGGTTGCAGTGAGCAAAGATTGTACTACTCCAGCCTGAGTGACAGAGTGAAACTCAGACTCAAAAAAAAAAAAAAAAAAAAAAAATTAATATGCTGTAGAGAATCTGGATTGTATTATGTTTTCCTGAAAAGTGTGGATCTTAAAATTTTACACAGGCATTTAATATGGCTGAATGCAAGATTTGGGCAGGGTCTATGAATAGAATTTACTGCTCCTCCTCTGTGGTTCTCTTCTTTCCAGGCTTTCTCATTTCCCAGTGGTTGTGGAAGCCCCAAAATGAGTCTTTTTGTTATTCAAGCTAAGATTTTTTTTTAGAGACAGAGTCTCACTCTGTTGCCCAGGCTGGAGTGCAGCGGCATGGTCTCACTGCAACTTCCGCCTCCTGTGTTCAAGTGATTCTCCCCCATCAGCCTCCCGAGTGGCTGGAATTACAGGCATGTGGCACCACACCTGGCTAATTTTTGTATTTTTAGTAGCGATGGGGGGGGTTTCACCATGTTGTCCTGCTTTTGTGCTTCCCAAAGTGCTGAGATTACAGGTGTGAGCCAATGCACCCAGACAGATTGTGGTTTTCCATTCAAGTGTTAGTCCTGTCACTTCCTATACCAACTTGGACCTGTCCTCAGGCAAAAACATGTAAGAATAAAATGGTAATTTGTCCAATACCATTTCATTCTTCCAAGTGTCAACTCCTCTCCAGTGTCTGTCCACTCTTGGTCCTTCTCCAATGTTCAGGCAGTTGTTTCTTATATTTTGTCCAGAGTTGATAATTGTTATTTGTAGGAGGATTAGTCTGATGACAGCTTCTGTGCCAAAACTGGAAGTGAATCCAAAGATTCCTTAAATTTTTTTATCATTAAAAAATAGTTCAGCCTGGCCAATATGGTGAAACCCTGTCTCTACTAAAAATACAAAAAAAATTAGCCGGGTGTGGTGGCACACGCCTGTAGTCCCATCTACTCTGGAGGCTGAGGCAGGAGAATTGCTTGAATCTGGGAGGTGGAGGTTACAGTGAGCTAAGATCATGCCTCTGCACACCAGCCTGGGTGACACGGCAAGACTCTGTCTTAAAAAAAAAAAAAAAGTTATAGGTTGGGTGCTGTGGCTCATGCCTGTAATTCCAGCACTTTGGGAAGCTGAGGCGGGCAGATCACTTCAGCCCAGGAGTTTGAGACCAGCCTGGGCAACATAGTGAAACTCAGTTTCTACAAAAAATACAAAAGTTAGCTGGGTGTGGTGGCATGTGCCTATTGTCCCAGTTACTTGGGAGGGTGAGGCTGCTTCAGTCTAGGAGGTTGAGGCTGCAGTGAGCCGTGAGCGTGCCACTGCACTCTAACCTCGGTGATAATGAGACCCTGTCTTGAAAAAAAAGTTATGAATTTAACTCTTCCAGTTTTAGCTACATTCCATAACCGTTTTGATTTGCAACGTCTTTATTTTCTAAGTATCTGGCAATATTTTTAATGTGTTCCTTGATCAAATAGGTAGTCACAAATGTACTTTTTAGTTTCTAAGCAGTTAGGGTTTTTTGTTTGTATGTATGTATGTATGTACGTATGTATGTATTTTTTGAGACAGAGTCTCATTCTGTCACCCAGGCTGGAATGCAGTGGTGTGATCTTGGGTCACTGCAACCTCCGCCTCCCAGGTTCAAGCCCAGTCTCAGCCTCCCAAGTAGCTGGGATTACAAGCACCCGCCACAATGCTCAGCTTATTCAATGCCCAGCTTAACGAGGTTTCACCATGTTGGCGATGCTGGTCTTGAATGCCTGACTTCAAGTGATCCATCTGCCTCAGCCTCCCAAAGTGCTGGGATCACAAGCGTGAGCCACCGTGCCTGGCCTATTTACATTTTTAATATGAGTTCTTAGTTTTATTGTATTTTGGTCAGAAAATGTGGTCTGTGCAATTTCTATTCCTTTGAATTTTGCTAGGGACTTTTGGTTGCTAAGTATTTGAAAATTCTGTCTATTTAAGAAGGTTATATATCAATTAATGCTACCTCATAACAGCACTTATGTGCCGTTACAGAAAGTCAAAATAAGCTTATTTTTTTTTTTTTGGTGCCACAGAAGCTTTCGTTTGAAACAAATAAAACACTTATTCACTTACAAATAAAATAGATCAGAGAACAGTTTTGGTTGTATGGAGGTGTGGAGTGGAGCAGCAGGAGGACAGAGCCCAGCTTGCTAGATTCTTTCTTTGGCTAACTGTGGAGTTCCTTAAAAGTGAAAGATATTGGAAGAAGAGTGGGTTTGAGAGATGCGATGTGAAGGATTCGACCTGCTGCTGCTGGTTTTGAAGATGGAAGAAGAGGTCAAGAGCTGAGGATGTGACAGCCTCTAGAAACTTGGAACAGCCCTCACCTTACAGCCAGCAGGATGACAGGGACCTCAGACTCACAACCACAAGGAACTAGATTCCACCAATAGCCCAAATGAGCAAAAAATATTTTCCCTTAGGCTCCAGAAAGGAACATAGCCTGCTGACACCTTGATTTTAGTCTGATGAGGCTATATGAGTCTTCTGACCTGCAGAACTATAAGATAATAAATTTAGGTTATTTTAAGTCACTAAGTTTGTGGTAATTTGCTCTACAGAAATAGAGAACTACCAAGCCCAATTTTTTTTTTTTTTTGAGACAGAGTCTTGCCCTATTGCCCAGGCTGGAGTGCAATGGCACGATCTCAGCTCACTGCAACTTCCACCTCCTGGGTTCAACTGATTCTCCTGCCTCAGCCTCCTGCGTAGCTGGGATGACAGGTGCCCAGGGGTTTCACTATGTTGGCCAGCCTAGTCCTAAACTCCTGACCTCATGATCCACCCGCCTTAGCCTCCTCAAGTGTTTGGGATCACAGGCACAAGCCATCATGCCCCGGCCCACACAAGGCCAATTTTAAACATTTTAACCATATCCCTACCCTGTCCATTCTAGGCAAGTTTCCTGTGGTTCTGTTATTATAGAAAACACAGGTCCATGTATGTAAGATATAATCAATACATTCAGCATTAAAAAAATGGTAATATGCTAAATGACTTCAAATACCATGCATAAAGTTAACTGTGCCAGTATTTCTAGAAATTTGTCATACTTTCTTTGTTTTGTTGAGACGGAATTTCGCTCTGTTGCCCAGGCTGGCGTGCAATGGTGCAATCTTGGCTCACTGTAACCTCCGCTGCCCGAGTTCAAGAGATTCTCCTGCCTCAGCCTCCTGAGTAGCTGGGATTATAGGCATGCGCCACCATACCTGGCTAATTTTTGTATTTTTAGTAGAGATGGGGTTTCCCTGTGTTGGTCAGGCTAGTCTTGAACTCCTGACCTCAGATGATCCAGAGATGATCGCCTCGGCCTCCCAAAGTGCTGGGATTACAGGTGTGAAACACCGCACCCAGCCCAACTTCATTATTCCAGAGCCACCGGATGATCTTGGATTTTTAAGCCTTCCAAAGATGTGAAAAGCATGTCCCTGAATCCAATCAAGAGCTCTCCTTTAACACCTGGCTTTCACAGAGATACTCACTTATTAAGGTCAACTTCGTAAGTCTGCATATGAGGTTTGTCTCCAGTCTTGTCTGGGTCCCATCGATAGATGGCAAATTTCTTGATACGGGGAGCTGTGGCTGCAGCTGTCTGGGCTCCTCGGCAGGCCTGAAATTTTTAAAGGTTCACAAAAAAAGAAACAAAAAAATTAAAAATGCAAGATAATTCCCTTTAGCTGGCACAATAGATGTAACACGGGATATAAACCCACGCACTATTGACACAGAATCTTCTTGGGAAACGCAGTCATTCAATATCCAACAAGTATTAAGCACCTACCATATGCTAATATGTCAGACATGGTTATTAGGGGCTAGTGGTACAACACTTAACAAAATACACAAAAACCTTCATCTTCACAGAATGTACTTTGTAGTGAACAAGAGTTAAGTTAAACATTCACAAGAAATATAAACAATGATACTCATGGGAAAGTACAGGGAGCTCAGAATGAATACAGCAGAGACTTAAATGAGTATAAGAGTCAGAGAAGGCTTCCTCTAGTGACATCTAAGTGGAGGCTTGACAAACAGGAATTAAGGGGAAGGAGTGTGGAGTGTGGTCTGGGGACGGTGGCTCACACCTGCAATCTCAGCACTTTGGGAGGCCAAGGTGAGAATTTCTTGAGCCTATGAGTTTGAAACCAGCCTGGGAAACATGGCAAAACCCTATCACTACAAAAAATTAAAAATTAGCTGGGTGTGGTAGTGTGCATCTCAGGAGGCGGAGGTGGGAGGATCGCTTGGGCCCGAGAGGTTGAGCCTGTGGAGAGCTGTGATCATGCCACTGGACTCTAGCTACCCTGGGTGACAGAGTAAGACTCTGTCTCAAAAAAAAAAAAAAAAAAAAAAAAAAATTCAGACTATAATCCAGGCCTGCTAATTTTAAAAATAAACTGATATAGAAAAGCACTAATTCTGAAAGTTAATTGACTAATTACAAAACAAAAAATGCAATGGTGTTTATTACTGAGGCAGGAGAATAGGATTTGGAGACAAGGAGCCTTTACTACAGCCTTCGATTGGTCTCAGGCCAAGTCTTCATTTGCATAGGGTGTAACCAATAGGAAACCCCTACAGGGTACTTAAACCCCAGAAGATTTTACAGCTGGGGCTCCTGAACCACTTGCTCGAGCCCACTCCCACTCTGTGGAGTATACTTTTATTTCAATAAATCTATGCTTTCGTCTTCCATTGCTTTGTGTGCTTTGTCCAATTCTTTGTTCAACATGCCAAAAACCTGGAGGACTTGTAGTCAAGACCCTCGACCAGTAACGTTACTTGTTGGTAAAGTGTCCCGTACTAACTGAAGCTGAAAATATAAACATCAGCTATCACTAGAAAAGAAGAAAATATATGAAGAAAATGAAAGTTAAGATGAAAGCTGTGTTTTACCTTATCACCAAGCTGGCTAAATTCAACAAAAGGAAAGCCATTTCTACAAATGTTTTTCACCAGGAACCCCATTTTGTAACCCGACATGAACATTTGACTAATGCCACCTTGTGGTATTTCGGAGGAAGTGAGAAGAGGAAAGATTCCTGAAGTTACCAGCGCTAGTGGACTTTGCTTGTTTAATGCCCCACTTTTTGGGTCTTTTTTTTCTCTTAGATTTAATAAGGTACAATTCATTACAATAAAATTCACTAATTTTAAGGGTATAATGTGATGAGTTTTCACAAAGAAATATAATTCCAGCACAATTACAACACAACATTTCCATCCAGAGACCCCTTTCCCTACCCTTAGCAACTGATCAGTTTTCTAGCATCACGAATCTGCCTTTTACAGAATTCATATAAATGGCATCATACAATATGAAGTTTAGTGTCTAGCTTCTTTCACACAACATAATGCTTCTGAGATTCATACAAGTTACTGCATATATCCAGTCAGCTGCTTTTTAAAAAAATTAACCTTTTTGTTTTTTAATAATTATAGATTCATATGCATTTGTAGAAAATAATACTGAGGCCAGCTGCGGTGGCTCACGCCTGTAATCCCAGCACTTTGGGAAGCCTGGGCAGGCAGATGACTTGAGGTCAGGAGTTTAAGACCAGTCTGGCCAACATGGTGAAACCTGGTCTCTACTAAAGATACAAAAATCAGCTGGGCATGGTGGCACATGTCTGTAGTCCCAGCTACTTGGGAGGCTGAGGCTGGAGAATCGCTTGAACCTGGGAGGCGGAGGTTGCAGTGAGCTGAGATTACGCCAGTGCACTACAACCTGGGCGACAGAGTGAGACCCTGTCTCAAACAAAATAAAAAAAATAATACTGAGACTCCACATACTCTTATCACTTGTAATCCCAGCACTTTGGGAGGCCAAGGTGGGGGGGATCACTTGAGGTCAGGAATTCAAGACCAGCCTGGCCAACATGGTGAAACTATGTTGGTGAAACTATGAAACTACTAAAAATACAAAAAAAATTAACTGGATGTGGTGGCGGGCACCTGTATTTCCAGCTACTTGGGAGGCTAAGGCAGGAGAATCACTTGAACCTGGGAGGTAGAGGTTGCAGTGAGTTAAGACTGTGCCATTGTACACCAGCCTGGGCAATGAAGCGAGACTCCATTGCAAAAAAAAAAAACAGAGTCAGGGTTTTGCTCTGTCATTGATCATGCAGTGGCATGATCACAGCTCACTGCAGCCTCAACCTTCTGCACTCAAGCGATCCTCCCATCTCAGCCTCCTCAGTAGCTGGGACTACACGCATGCCCAGTTAGTTTTTTTGAGTTTTTAAATTATTTTTGTAGAGATGGGTGGGGGTGGGTCTCACTATGTTGCCCAGGCTAGTCTTGAATTCCTGGGCCCAAGTGATCCTCTGCCTGGGCCTTCCAAAGAGTTGGGATATAGGTATGAACCACCATTCCAGGACCCACATACTCGTTACCCAGTCTCCCCAACAGGAACATCTTGCAAACTGTAGCACAGCAATCACAACCAGAATACTAACAGTGCTAGTCAAGACACAGGACATTCCCATAAGCACAGGATCACTAACACTGCCCTTTTACAGCCACGTCCATTTTCTCCCACTCTCCTTCTCCTATACTCCTTAAGCCCTAGCAATCACTAATCTGTTCTCTATTTCTCAAATTTTGTCATTTCAAGAATGTTATATAAATACAATCATCTAGTATGCAGCCTTTTGGGACTGGCTTTGTTCATTCAGCCTAATTCTCTGGAGATTCACCCAAGTTGCTGTGTAGCTTTTTTCTTGTTTTTTTTTTTTGAGACGGAGTTTCGCTCTTGTTACCCAGGCTGGAGTGCAATGGCGCGATCTCGGTTCACCGCAACCTCCGCCTCCTGGGTTCAAGCAATTCTCCTGCCTCAGCCTCCCGAGTAGCTGGGACTACAGGCACGTGCCACCATGCCCAGCTAATTTTTGTATTTTTAGTAGAGACGGGGTTTCACCATGT
>PVKV010023687.1:16957-32942 GCA_004027835.1 Alouatta palliata | reverse complement strand
ACAGATTAGAAACCCAAAGGGGCGGCTGGGCATGGTGGCTCATGCCTATAATCCCAGCACTTTGAGAGGCCAAGGTGGGAGGATCAGGAGGTCAAGATATTGAGACCATCCTGGCCAACATGGTGAAACCCTGTCTCTACTGAAAATACAAAAATTAGCTGGACATGGTGGCATGGGCCTGTAGTCCCAGCTACTCGGGAGGCTGAGGCAGATACTTGAGAAAAAAAAAAAAAAGAAATCCAAAGGGGTAACAATTACACAGATAAGAGGTAGAACATGCAACACCTTGCTTTCTGCAGTTTCATATTTTCAATGTTCTTCCCCATCAGTAAAGAGGACCATCTCCAACACAAACCTTCGCTTATCTTGAGCATTCATTTACCATCTTTCTCAGTCCTGATTCATTTACCATCTTTCTCAGGTTTCCATACAAGGATAGTCTTGATTTGCAGACTTAAATGTCTACATTTGTCTTTTAAGAATTGCTACCTTAAGTGTGGGAGAATTTACTGTCCTAGATATCTTCTTCAGCTCCAAATCTACCCTGTTTTGTTTTGTTCTCTAAACTCTTTCCGCACAATGGCATATATGCACTCCTTTAATTTATGATGGCATATGCTGATGTGAGGAGTACAATGCTCAGGAAGCCACTCATACAACAGGCTTCCTCATTAAATCCAAAGACCCTAACCAGAAGCATCTTCCATGAACTGTCAACCATCCCTAAGTCCCCGGCGAGTGATTCCAGAAGCTGCCCTGCACCTCAGATAGGTCAAGGTCACAGTCCTGCACTCCACAGCAGAAAAAGGAATCAGTCCTAAGACAGCTAAAATGATTTCCCAACTGGCATCTCACTGCCAGTTTGCAGTCAGTTCAGGACAATGATCTTGAGAGGAAAAAAAACCACGAAAAAATAAAAAGCTACAGCCACAAGGACACAATGGTATGAACCCAAACATAAAAATTAGATTATATGGGGCCACGTACAGTGGTTCACGCCTATAATCCCAGCACTTTGGGAGGCCGAGGCGGGTGGATCACGAGGTCAAGAGATCTAGACCATCCTGGTCAACAAGGTAAAACCCTGTCTCTACTAAAAATACAAAAATTAGCTGGGCATGGTGGCGTGTGCCTGTAGTCCCAGTTACTCGGGAGGCTGAGGTAGGAGAATTGCTTGAACTCAGGAGGCAGAGGTTGCGATGAGCCAAGATCACGCCATTGCCCTCCAGCCTGGGTAACAAGAGCAAAACTCCATCTCAAAAAAAAAAAAAAAAAAAAAAAAAAAAAAAAAAAAAAAAAAAAAAAAAAAAAAAAAGGAAAAAAGAAAAAAATTAAATTATATGAAAATTTTAATCACAACTGTCACTTGAGATAGGTTCTTTACCTTCCTACAAACACATTGCCCATTCTTTTAGAATGCTCCTATCCCTCTATTTGATACAAACTCAAGCAGGCTGGGCGTGGGGGCTCACACCTGGAATCCCAACCCTTTGGTAGGCCTAGATGGGCGGGCAGACTGAGCTCAGGACCAGCCTAGCCAATATGGTGAAACCCTGTCTCTACTAAAAATACAAATTTGCTGGGCATGATGGTGGGTGCCTATAATCCCAGCTACTTGGGAGACTGAGGCAGAATTGCTTGAACCTGGGAGACAGATGCTGCAGTCAGCAGAGATAATACCATCATTGCACTCCAGACTGACAGAGTGAAACTCTGTATCAAAAAAAGAAAAACAAAATACAACATATTGGGCTCTACTGTGAATTAGATTCTGCTTTCAAACAAGATCCATAGATAATTCACAGGTAAATGTATAAGATGAACTTATAAATGTAAAAGTATAAGATGAACTGATTTGTAAAGGATTAAGAAAAATGTTAACTGGGCTCGCCACAATATATAAAACTGGCAAAATCTCATGTTGTTAATGTAGCTACCTGATAATCCCACAAATTTCATTTCAAAGCTACACAATCTACCCAAGGCAGCTAAACTTTTGCTTCCCTTGAATTGTGTTAAAGAGCATAACTATACAAAATAATGCAGATTATTTTTTTTTTTTGGAACAGAGTCTCACTCTGTCGCCTAGGCTGGAGTGCAGTGGCTAGATCTTGGCTCACTGCAACCTCCGCCTCCTAGGTTCAAGCACAGATAACACCTTTTTATGCCCAGTTCTTTAAAAACCCAAGCAAATCGTTTAAAAAACAGACTGACATAGCTTACCAAAGGCAGAAAGTTGAGACTACTGAAAACAGACTTACTAGCTGCTGTTGCTACTGGCTGAGCAATATTAGCAGGTGGCTTTAGTTTCATGAGTTCATTAAGACTATTATGTTTCAGTAGATCCTTCAGTTGAACCTGGTCTTTTGAAGGTGCAGAGGTCATGGCATTTCGTATTGCTGGTGCTGAGACTGAAGGGCGTGTGCTTGCAGTAGTCTGGATAAACTTAGTTAAAGTGATGGTTTGCCTGTTGGTTGTTACAGGTGGTGTTTTAGTCATTACAATTGTAGATGCCAAGGGTGGAAGCTGATTTATTTGATTCAGCACAAATGTTGTAGTAGATGGAGGCTGCTGCTAGAAAACAAAAAACAATATGCCACTGAAAAGTGCTTTATTCTCTAATGAAGCTATATTCATAAACCTAGAAGGACAACTAAAAATCTAAAATGGACTTATTATTGCTTTATTTTTTTTTCTCCCTTGAGACGGTCTCATTCTGTCACCCAGGCTAAAGTGCAGTAGCGTGATCATAGCTCACTGCAGCCTTGCCCAAATGCGCTCAAGTGATTCTTTTATCTCAGCCTCCCAAGTAGCTGGGACTACAGGTGCATACCACCATGCCTGGCAAATCTTTTAAGAGACACGGTCTCGCTATGTTGCTCAGGTTTGTCTCAAACTCCTGGGCTCAAGCCATTCTCCCACCTCAACCTCTCAAAGTGTTGGGATTACAGGCAAGAGCTACTGTGCTTTGCTTTGCATAAATATTGTTACTTCATTTATGATTTGATTAGCTGCAAACTACCAAGTTAAAACACACAACTTGGCTAAAACATACACTATGTTAGTCAGGCTGGTCTCCAACTCCTGACCTCAGATGATCCAGCCGTTCTGGCCTCCCAAAGTGCTGGGACTACAGGCGTGAGCCACTGTGTCTGGCCACAAATCTGTTTTCAAAAATATCTTTGTAGGGCTGGGAGCAGTGGCTCACACCTATAATCCCAGCACTTTGGGAGACTGAGGCAGGCAGGTCACCTGAGGTCAGGAGTTTGAGACCAGCCTGGCCAACATGGTAAAATCCCGTCTCTACTAAAGATACAAAAATTAGTCAGGCATGGTGGTGGACGCCTGTAGTCCCAGCTGCTCAGGAGGCTGAGGCAGGAGCATCACCTGAACCGAGGAGGCAGAGGTTGCAGTGAGCTGAGATGGTGCCACTGTACTCCAGCCTGGCGACAGAGTAAGACACTGTCTCAAAAAAAAAATTGTGGTGATACACATCTGTAGTCCCAGCTACTCGGGAGGCTGAGGTGGGAGGGTTGTTTGAGCCTGGAAGGTGGAGGTCGCAGTGAGCTGAGAACACACCACTGCACTCCACTTGGGTGACAGTGAGACCCTGTCTCAAAAAAATAAAGAATTATTACGTATAAGGTTAGACCAAAGGAACTCTATTTAAAGCACAATTACAATCACAGAAAAATTATATATGCCACTGGTCATGGTGGCTCACACCTGTAATCCTAGCACTCTGGGAGGCTGAGGCAGGCGGATCACCTGAGGTCGGGAGTCTAAGACCAGCTTGACTAACATGAAGAAACCCCATCTCTACTAAAAATAAAAAATTGGCTGGGCATGGTGGCACACGCCTGTAACCCCAGCTACTTGGCAGGCTGGGGCAAGAGAATTGCTTGAACCCGGGAGGCAGAGCTGGCGGTAAGCCAAGATCCCACCATTGCACTCCAGCCTGGGCAACAAGAGCAAAACTCCATCTCAAAAAAAAAAAATTGTATGTCAATGGACAAAAGCTGAAATAGTAAGCTAAACAGAAAATAGTAGGATAGGCCGGGCGGGTGGCTCACGAGGTCAGGAGTTTAAGACCAGACTGTCCAACACGGTGAAACCCTGTCTCTGCCAAAAAAAACAAAAATTAGCCGGGCGTGGTGGCTGGTACCTGTAATCCCAGCTACTTGGGAGGCTGAGGTAGGAGAATTGCTTGAACAAGGACTCAGGAGGTAGAGGCTGCAGTGAGCAGAGATCGCACCACTGCACTCCAGCCTGGGCTACGGAGTGAGACTCCTTCTCAAAAATAAATAAATAAAATTTAAAAAAATAATAAAAAAATAAAATAGGAATGTGCATTTCATCTTTGTTTCATGAATTTTATATCAATTGCAAAAAACAAAATAGGTTCTGCTTTGTTTGTATTATCTTTTGGTCAGCACAAGTACCAGAAGAATGAAACAAATGTGTTACAAAGTAGGAGGTAAGGGTAGAATACTGGGAAAGTGGCAAAAAGCAGAACTAGAGAAAACTATTTCAGACTAAAAGATTCTTTTTGAAATTTTTTATTGTTTAATTATCCATTTCTTCTTCTTCTTTTTTTTTTTTTTTTTTTAAAGACGGGGTTTCACCATGTTGGTCAGGCTGGTCTTCAACTCCTGACCTCAGGTGATCCGCCCGCCTTGGCCTCCAAAGTGCTTGGATTACAGGCCTGAGCCACCACGCCCTGCCCCATTTCTTCTTCTTTTTTTCATTTTTATTTTTTGAAACAAAGTCTCACCCTGTAGCCCCGGCTGGAGTGCAGCGGCATGATCTCGGCTCACTGCGACTTCCAATTCCTGAGTTCAAGAGATTCTCCTGCTTCAGCCTCCCAAGTAGCTGGGAGTATAGGCATGCACCTATATGTATTTTTAGGAGCGACAGAGATGGGGTTTTACCATGTTGGCCAGGATGGTCTTGAACTCCTGACCTCAAGTTATCGACCTACCTTGGCCTCCCAAAGTGGCGGGATTATAGGCATGGGTCACTATGCCCAGCCTATTTCTTCTTTTGTAGAGATGGGGTCTTGCCATTTTGCTCAAGCTGGTCTTGAATTCCTTGGCTCAAGCAGTCCTCCTGCCCCAGTCTTTCAAAGTACAGAGATTACAAGTTTGAACTGCCACAACTGGCCAGGTTATTTTCTCACTACAGTTCTAAACTATTTTAGAAGACTAAATCTAAATAATTCTTACCCTCACATTTAACAGTGCTGGAGTAGGTACAGTCTCTGGTTCTTGTTTTACAGGAACTGCTGCTTCGGTTTCCAAACCTATTTCTAATGCACTAAATGGCACTGACTGGAGAGAAAACAACATCAGAGAAAGAAACAAAGGACAGCAATAAATTCTGTTTCAAGAACAAGAGTTGGATTTATTAAAAAATGTCAAGCTTAACATTCAAAGTGATGTGAAATCACTAACAGCAGATATAATGTAACAGTCTTTGCAAGCACAAGAATTCCACAAAACTATACTAACAATTCTTTCTTTAAAAAATTTTTTGGCCGGGTGCAGTGGCTCACACCTGCAAATCTCAGCACTTTGGGAGGCTGAGGTAGGCAGATCATGAGGTCAGGAGATCGAGAGATTGAGACCATCCTGGCGAACATGGTGAAACACCGTCTCAACTAAAAATACAAAAAATTAGCAGGGTATGGCGGCACAAGCCTATAGTCCCAGCTACTAAGGAGGCTGAGGCAGGAGAATCAACTGAACCTGGAAAGTGGAGGTCACAGTGAGCCGAAATTGAGCCACTGCCCTCCAGCCTGGGAGACAGAGGGAGACTCCGTCTAAAAAAAAAAAAAAAAACAAATTTTTTAGGCCGGGCACGGTGGCTCACACCTGTAATCCCAACACTTTGGGAGATAAGGCGGGAAGATCACGAGGTCAAAGGTTCAGGACCAGCTTGGCCAACATGATGAAACTCCGTCTTTACTAATACACAATAATTAGCCGGGCATGGTGGCTGGTGCCTATAATCCAAGCTACTTGGGAGGCTGAAACAGGAGAACTGCTTGAACCTGAAAAATGGAGGTTGCAGTGAGCCAAGATCATGCCACTGCACTCCAGCCTGGGTGAAAGAGTGAGACTCTGTCTCTAAATTAATTAATTAAAAAAATGTAAAAAAAAATTTTTTTTAAGCTTCAGGTGAAGCAGTGGGAGTAGAGGAGAAACAAAGACATCTGTAACTGGCTGTGATATATTAGTTACAAACAACACTGCACTCAGAACAGTCTATTATTTTTCAGAAACAAGGTCTTGCTCTGTCACCCAGGCTGGAGTGCAGTGGCACGATAACTCACAACAGCCTCCAACTCCTGGGTAGCTGGGACATCAGGTGTACACAATCACGGCCAGCTAATTTTATTTAACTTTGTGTAGAGACAAGGACTCGCTACACTGCCCAGGATGGTCTCTAACTCCTGGGCTCAAGCAATCCTTCAGCCTCAGCCTTCCTACATGCTGGGATTACGGGCACGAGACACTGTGCCCAGCTAGAATCTTACATTTTTGCTTTCAGAGAATGTATACAGCAAAATCACAGAAGAATATCCCTAAATAATTAGACAACTATTAAAGAAATTAAAGATACACCCACAAGAACACTAAACATCTCTTACACTGTCTGTACATATATAGTAATAACAAAGCAAAAAATAATGTCTTGGTTTTATTATTTTCGGCCCCATACATCAAAACGAATACTCGACATAAAAATAACATTCACATAACAAGAAAAAAAATTAAAAAAAAAAATAACATTCACACGTATATTTAAAATTAAGGCTTCACATGTATATTTAAAACTGTGCCAAGTTAGGCTCATACCTATAATCCCAACACTTTGGGAGGCTGAGGCAAGCAATCGCTTGAGCTCAAGAGTTCAAGACCAGCCTGGGCAACATGACAAAACCCCATCTCTACAAAAACTACAAAACTTAGCTGGGTGTGGTGGTGTGTGCCTTTAGTCTCAGCTACTTGGGGAGCTGAGGCAGGAAGACTGCTTGAGCCTCAGAGGTCGAGACTTCACGGAGCCATGACTGTGCCACTGCACTCCAGCCTGGGCAACAGAGTGAGACCCTCTTATCTTAAAAAATACTGTCAGTGGAAATCACAAATTAAGAAAGAGAGGCTTTGGAAAACTTACCTGCTGAACTGAAGGGGTTGGCGTTGGAGTTGCGAGCCCTGCATCTCCACCATCAATATCAAAGAGGTCATTCGGACTAATTCCACTCTCACTCAAAGCAGCAAGCAGTAAATCTTGCCCTGGTTCCACCATCTTTAGAATGAAATATTAAATATTAACATAAAAAATGAAAAGTAACAAATATTAACTCCCCTCTAAACAATCCAACAATCTCTACCAGACCCATTCA
The DNA here is from genome assembly GCA_004027835.1 of Alouatta palliata. Taxonomy (NCBI): domain Eukaryota; kingdom Metazoa; phylum Chordata; class Mammalia; order Primates; family Atelidae; genus Alouatta; species Alouatta palliata. The sequence continues at coordinate 25,534 of PVKV010023687.1, read as the reverse complement.
TTCAATATTTATGAAGAACCTGCCATGTGTCAGGCAAAGAGGACAAAAGTCTTGGATCCCAAGCTCACTCTAAAATAGAAAGGATAGAGAAATTCATATATCACAAGACAAGCATATGTCTACAAAAGGCTACGTGAATAGAGAAGGAAATACTGAACTTTGTGGAAGCAGAGATGTTATGAAGATTACAAAGCAGCAGAGCCTCAGGGAAGTAATCATCAGGTGGACAAGGATCCTCTGGACTATGCATTCAAAACATGGAGACATTAAAAAATTTGATATGCTTTAAGAGCTATGGCTGGAGGCCAGGTGCAGTGGTTCACATCTGTAATCCCAGCACATTGGGAGGCTGAGGCAGGTAGATCACCTGAGGTCACGAGATCAAGACCAGCCTGGCCAAAATGGTAAAACCTTGCCTCTACTAAAAATACAAAAATTAGCCACACGTGGTGGCAGATGCCTGTAATCCCAGCTTCTCTGGAGGCTGAGGCGGGAGAATCCTGGAAGGCAGAGGTTGCAGTAAGCTGAGATTACACTACTGCACTCCAGCCTGGGCAACAGAGCAAGACTTCATCTCAAAAAAAAAAAAAAAAAAAAAAAGAACCGCTGGCTGGAGTTAATTCAACATGAACATGAAAGCTCAGAACAGAAGTACAGTCTCAGGCAGGAAATGACAAGAGATGAAGCTATCGTCTATAATCTTGTATAACATGCTAGAAAGTTCACTTGCTCCTGTGGGAAATAGGGATTACTGACAAGTTTTCGAATGGAGGACTACTTGACACAGATTTATGATTTAGAAAGATTACTTGTCTGGGCACTGTGGCTCAAGTCTGTAGTCCTAGCACCAAAATGAAGATTAGCAGGAGGTTAGCTTCAGGCCAGGAGTTCAAGACCTGTCTTGGCAACATAGGGAGACCCCATACCTACAAAAGTTTTTTTTAAAGTAGCCAAGTGTGATTAGCCGGGTATGGTGACATGCACCTGTAGTCCCAGCTACTTGAGAGGCTGAGGCAGGAGAATCGCTTGAACCTGACAGGCAGGGGTTGTAGTGAGCTGAGATCGTGCCACTGCTCTCCAGCCTGGGCAACAAAGCAAGACCCCGTCTCAGAAGGGAAAAAAAAGGAAAAAGAAAAAAAATAAAATGAGCCAAGTGTGGTGGTACATGACTGCAGCCCCAGCTACTTGGGAAGATCGCCTGAGCCCAGGAGTTGGAGACTGCAGGGAGTTGTGATCACCACTGCACATCAGCCTGGGCTACAGAGTTAAGACCCCCACCTCAGTAAAGAAAGAAAAAAGTTTATTATTCAACAGCAATGTAAAAACAAACACTAAGAGGGGACACAAAATAAGACCAGAAGCAGAAAGACATCTTGGGAAACTGCCACAACAGACCATGAGAGAGCCGTATTATAACTGTGTGGAGCAGAAAGAAGGGGAAATGGAATCCAAGACATTAGGGAGCAGAATCCATCAGACTTAGCTGAAATAAAAACTCAGAATGGAAGCGAGAATACGAAACACACCAGAGAAAAAGTATGAGCTGATGAATGGTTAGAGTTAAGCCAACAGAAATAAAAAATAAATGCTGAATCCAGAAGGCCTGAAGGATGTATTTTATGGAGTGGGGAGCGGGGTGGTCTAAAACCAATTTCAAACAAACAGATTTTAGTTTGGGGGTTTTTCCAACTATAATCTCAGGGGTCAGACTAAAATATTCTGCTACCATGGATTTTTACCCATTTTATAGGGGAGAAAAGAGCTTTCTCAACTTTAATCATTAATTTCTCTGAAATAACCAATTTCCATATACAAACATATTTATGAAAAATCTGAAAAAACTAATCTTGAAAACTAATTTCAAGTTACATAAATACATTAATTTTCAGCTAGTCCATTTGTTCTCAGGCTGTGATAAAATTAAATGTCAGTGTTTCATGATATCCTACAAAATGGCATTAGCCAAGAGCAATAATCAGCATGACTTTTTTTTTTTTTTTTTGAGACTAAATTTCACTCTTGTTGCCCAACGTGGAGTGCAATGGTGTGGTCTCAGCTCACTGTAACCTCTGCCTCCTGGGCTGATTCTCCTGCCTCAGCCTTCCAAGTAGCTGGGATTACAGGCACCTACCACCATGCCTGGCTAATTTTCGTATTTTTTTAGTAGAAATGGGGTTTCATCACGTTGGCCTGGTGGGGTCTCCAACTGCTGACCTCAAGTGATCCGCCCACCTCAGCCTCCCAAAGTGCTGGAGTTACAGGCATGAGCCACTGCGCCCAGCCTAAGCATGACTTCTAGCATTAAGAACTAGTTCAGATGAAAGGATTTAACAAAGAAATCTTCTACTGTGTCTATGCCATCTATGTTTGTGTATCGTTTGGACAGATATTCTAATGGAAAAATGCGTGAGTTTAAGGTGGAAACCAGATATCCAGAATGAAACTTAAGGAACACCATTGTGTATAAGAGTGGGAGGAAGAACAGATACCCCAAAGATTTGTTTTGTTTTGGGTTTTTTTTTTTTTTGGAGACAGAGTCTCATTCTGCCGCCCAGGCAGAAGTACAGTGGCGCAATCTAGCTCACTGCAACCTCCGCCTCCCAGGTTCAAGCAATTTTCCTGCCTCAGTCTCCCAAGTAGCTGGGACTACAGGTGCACACCCCCACGCCTGGCTAGTTTTTTGTATTTTAGTAGAGAAAGGGTTTCACTGTGTTGCCCAGGCTGGTCTCAAACTCCTGAGCTCAGGCAACCCACCCGACCGAGCCTCTCAAAGGAGATTTCTCCAGAATTTTCCAGAAAAAAAGAAAAGCAACCTAAGGAATTAAAACATTTTGGGCAGGGAAGGAGGAAGGAAGGAAACAAGCTCAACATGGTGTTAAGCTCTTCATGACCCATACCATATTTAAGCCCAAAACAACCCTGAGAGAGACAGGTAATATAATTTTGGAGCTGAAACTGAGGCTCAGATGACTTAAATTATCTACCCAAGTTCACTCACGCAGGGAGTGGTACAAGATTAGGAACTAGATAGTTGAAACTCCCAAAGTCCATGAGTTCTTTTTCCAAAGAGAATAAAGTTGATGTTGGTAAACTCCGATGCTTCATTATTTTATTTCAGAATAAATGCCAGATTGAGATTAAAATTGGAGGGGGGGATAAAGTATTAGCAAGATAGAAATAACATGAAGGAATTGAATGACAGATAAAAAAAGGAGAAATGTCCCAATATAGATTTAAAATAAAGTTGTTTGCCTGATGACTTATGCTTTAAAAAAAGACAAAATTAACTTATTTTTCTAATACAGACGGATTTGACCATACTTCTACAAATTATCCTAGTGCAAAAATAAGTACATAGAGCTCTAAATAAGACATTTTCAATTCATAAAATTCAATTCATAAAATACTTCACTAAGACCAACACAGGCCAGGCACGGTGGCCCATACCTTTAATCCCAGCACTTTGGGAGGCCGAGATGGGTGGATCACGAGGTGAAGAGTTTGAGACCAGCCTGGCCAACATGGTGAAATACCATCTCTACTAGAAATGCAAAAATTAGCCAGGCATGATAGCGAGTACCTGAAATCCCAGCTACTCAGGAGACTGAGGCACCAGAATCTCTTTAACCTGGGAGACGGAGGTTGCAGTGAGTTGAGATCATACCACTGTACTCCAGTCTGGGTGACAGAGTGAGACTCTGTCTAAAAAAAAAAAAAAAAAAAAAAAAAAGACAAGAAAACACAGGGGGCCTTGGCCCACTGGCTACAGATAAAATCTTGACCCAGATTAACAGCACTCTGGAGACTATTAAAATGTGTCATCTTTTGATGGAAAACAAAGTAATTTTAAAAAAATGTGTCATCTTTTTAAAATAAATATGGGAAATGACTTATTTACATTTGAAACATAAGTACATTGTTTGAAACCAGTGACTTCCAAAACTACAGCCCATAGAGCCCTTGCAGGCCACAGAATCCACCAGTCCATTAGTTATACATCAGGCCCCATCAATAACACTCAGAAATGTAGAAATGCCATTAATTAATGAAATGCATATTCACTACAAAGTATTACTGAGTTCATGAGAGCTTTCTAAAATATATTTTCTTAATGAGCATTAAAAGTACAAAAATCTAATTGAGAAACTTTTTGATATTCATACAGAAATGATAGTAACAGTTATAAATAACACTATTAGTGACCAGATTAGAATTCATCCATAAGAATCACAATTTGACTTACCCATTCCACAATTCATATATATACTGTATTCGTATGTATACTGAAACAGGCTGTACACCATACAGACAACTTTTACTGGTCAATTAAAACAAATAATTTAAGACCCTCTAATCTGATTAATGAACTAGGAATAACAATGTCTGTAAAAGACATTGTCTTTTATGATCTATTAATAAAAGAGATTTTAATCTTAAATATATTTTATACTTAAATTGGAATACTAGAAATCACTTCTCAAATGGGCATGAATTCTTTCTTTTTTTGCAGGGTGAAGGAGGAAAAGGGATAGAGAGACCATCTATCCCATTCTCTAGCTCCATTAAGCAAAACTCGTAGTATTTAATCATATCTCTATTCTGAAACTATTACAGAATCACAGAATTTTGGTGCTCGAGCTGAGAGAGCCATTAAAAAGTTACACTAGTCAATCTCCTCCTCATTTTACAAATAAGACCTATTCATAGTAGGAAAAACATTTAATATTTTCATTTTGAAGCCTCAAAGCACAATATAAATAGTAAATACTGTTACGTACAAGAGAATTGTGTTAATGTGTCTACAAAGGAGTTCACAGACCTCAAATGACATTTACCATGTAGCAGTCTAACCCAAAAGTTACTAGCCACAGAAGGTCTCTCTCTCAAACAATGGACCAAAAAAAAAAGAGTATTCTTTTTTTTCCTGAGAGGGAGTCTTGCTCTGTCCCAGGCTAGGGTGCAGTGGCATGATCTCAGCTCACTGCAACCTCTGCCTCCTGGGTTCCAGTGATTCTCCTGCCTCAGTCTCCCATGTAGCTAGGACTACAGGCGCACACCACCACGCCGGGTTAATTTTTGTATTTTTAGCAGAGACAGTGTTGCTAGTAGAGACAGGGTTTCACCATGTTGACCAGAATGATCTCATCTCTTGACCTCGTGATCCGCCTGCCTCGGTCTCCCAAAATGCTGGGATTACAGGCATCAGCCACCGCACTCAGCATTTTTTTTTTTTTTGGGTGATTTTTTTTTTATTCAACCATTTATTTTACTTTAAAAAAATGCCTTTAGTTAATAAAACGATGAAATTAAGAAAACTGTGGATGCTCAATCTGCTTGAAGAATGCGCGTTAATAATTACAAAGACCATCCTTTCACAGCAAGTTTTAATTTACCAAGAGATCAAGAATAGTTACTCCTAAAGCATAATTAATCTTTCTATTCTGCCCCAAAACTGAGAACAGTGTTTTTAACACTAAGTGTTCAGTACTTGTTTAAATGAATGAATTATTATTATTATTATTATTTTTTTAAGAAACAGGATTGGCCGGGCACAGAGACTCATGCCTATAATCCCAACACTTTAGAAGGCCAAGATGGGTGGATCATGAGGTCAGGAGATCGAGATCATCCTGGCATGGTGGTCAAAAGAAAGAAAAAGGAACAGAAGTGGTCGGGCACAGTGGCTCATGCCTCTAATTCCAGCACTTTGGGAGGACAGACAAGGCGGGTGGATCTCCTGAGGTCAAGAGTCTGAGACCAGCCTGGCCAACTTGGTGAAACCCCATCTCTACTAAAAGCACAAAAGTTAGCCTGGCATGGTGGAGGGCACCTGTAATCCCAGCTACTCAGGAAGCTAAGGCAGGAGAATTGCTTGAACCTTGGAGGTGGAGACTTGCAGTGAGCAGAGACAGCAACATTGTACTTCAGCCTGGGAGACAAGAGCTAGACTTCATCTGAAAGAAAGAAAGAAAGAAAAAAGAAAGAAAGAGAGAGAGAGAGAAAGAAAAAGAAAGAAAGAAAAGAAAGAAAAGAAAGAAAGAAAGAAAGAAAAAGAATCAAAGAAAAAGAGAAAGAAAGAAAGAAAGAGAAAAAGAAAGAAAGAAACAAACAAACAGGATCTTGACTGGGCACAGTGGCTCACTCTTATAATCTCAGCACTATGGGAAGCCGAGGTGGGTGGATCACAAGGTCAAGAGATCAAGACCATCCTGGCCGACATGGTGAAACCCCGTCTCTACTAAAAATACAAAAATTAGCTGGGCATGCTGGCGGGCGCCTGTAATCCCAGCTACTCCGCAGGGTGAAACAGGAGAATCGTCTGAACCCAGGAGGCAGAGGTTGCAGTGAGCCAAGATTGCACCATTGCACTCCAGCCTGAGGGACAAGTGCAGGACTTTGTCTCAAAACACAACAAAACAAAAAAACAAACAAAAAAGAAACAGGATTTTGGCCGGATGCCATGGCTCATGTCTCTAAACCCAGCACTTTGGGAAGCCGAGGCGGGTGGATCATGAGGTCAAGAGATCAAGACAATCCTGGCCAACATGGTGAAACCCTGTCTCTACCAAAAATACAAAAATTAGCCGGGAGTGGTGGCACACGCCTATAGTCCCAGCTACTCAAGGGGCTGAGGCAAGAGAATCACTTGAACCCGGGAGGGGGAGGTTGCAGTGAACCAAGATCATACCATTGAACTCCAGCCTGGACAACAATAGAGCGAGACTGTCTCAAAAAAAAAAAAACCAACCAACCAACCAAACAAAAAACCTCGAAAAATTAGCTGGGCACAATGACATGCACCTGTGGTCCCAGCTCCTTAGGAGGCTGAGGCAGGAGGATCCCTTGAATGTAGTAGGTTGAAGCCGCAGTGAGGCATGTTCATGCCACTGCACTCCAGCCTGGGTGACAAAGTGAGACCCTATCTCAAAAAAAAAAAGGCCAGGCGAGGTGGCTCATGCCTGTAATCCCAGCACTTTGGAAGGCCAAGATGGGCGGATCACGAGGTCAAGAGATTGAGACCATTCTGGCTAACACAGTGAAACCCCATGGCAAAGAAAAATTTAAAAATTAGCCAGGCATGGTAGCACGCGCCTATGTTCCCAGCTACTCAGGAGGCTGAGGCAGAAGAATCGCTTAAACCCGGGAGGTGGAAGCTAGAGTAAGCCAAGATGGCACCACTGCACTCCAGCCTGGGTGACAGAGCGAGACTGTTTCAAAAAAATAAATTAATTAATTTAAAAAAATTAAAATAAGGCCGGGGGCGGTGGTTCATGCCTGTAATCCCAGCACCTTGGGAGGCTGAGGCAGGCAGATCACCAGAGGTCAGGAGTTGGAGACCAGCCTGGCCAACATGGTAAAACCTCATCTCTATTAAAAATAAAAAATTAGCCGAGTGTGGTGGCATGCACCTGTAGTCCCAGCTACTCAGGAGGCTGAGGCAGGAGAATCACTTAAACCTGGGAGGCAGAGGTTGCAGTAAGCCAAGATCGTGTCACTGCACTCCAGCCTGGGTGACAGAGTGAGAATCCATCTCAAAAATAAATAAATAAATAAATGTGTAATTGAAAACATGACTTATTTCAAAATAATACACCTATGAAAACTTCTATGATAAATAAGACACAAAGACACAGTAGTAGATAGAAACTAAGAGCTAGTTTTGGCAGGAAGAGAATACTGAGAAATAGCCAACCAGAAGAATGAAAGGATATTGGTTCCCATTCACAATACCAATACTGAAACTTACAAATGAATTCTCCTCTTACTCAGACCTAAAACAGATCTCTACAGCTCTCAGCACACATGAGAGCTATGTATGTAACAGCAGTAGAAGCATACCACAGTGGCTGAAGAGATTATGGGGTCAGACAGAATACCTGGGTTCAAATACTGGCTGCAGGGCCCACTAGTAGTATGATATGGTCAAATGAGAACCTCTCTGACTCAGTTTCTACACCTTAAAATAATACAAATAAAGCTTCCTCCATAGCATTGTGGCGTCAAGTAAATGTGATAGTACCTGGAGTAAATGTTAGCTACTATTAGCTATCTTTCTTTTTTTTTTTTTTTGAGATGAAATCTCACTCTGTTGCTAAGGCTGGAGGAGTGCAGTGGCGTGATCTCGGCTCATGGCAACCTCCGCATCCCAGATTCAAGAGATTCTCCTGCCTCAGCCTCCAGAATAGCTGGTACTACAGGCAAGTGCTACCACACCCGGTTCTTTTTAGTAGAGAAAGGGTTTCAGCACATTGGCCAGGCTGGTCTCGAACTCCTGACCTCATCATCTGCCCATGTCGGCCTCCCACAATGCTGGGATTATGGGAGTGAGCCACCACACCCTGCCCATGTTAGTTATATAAAATACTAGTTCCCGGCCAGGCGCGGTGGCTCACGCCTGTAATCCCAGCACTTTGGGAGGCCGAGGCGGGTGGATCACGAGGTCAAGAGATCGAGACCATCCTGGTCAACATGGTGAAACCCCGTCTCTATTAAAAATACAAAAATTAGCTGGGCATGGTGGCGCACGCCTGTAGTCCCAGCTACTCGGGAGGCTGAGGCAGGAGAATTGCTTGAACC
>PVKV010023687.1:0-16857 GCA_004027835.1 Alouatta palliata | reverse complement strand
TACTAGTTCCCTTTTTTATCTAAAAGTGTTACTGTTAAACATCCAACTTGACCAATCAGTTATTAAATCTAGAAGAAACTGGTGGACATTTTTAAATGTACACAGATAATACCACTTAGCAAATATATCTTCACCTTAGCTAATAACAAAAAGAATTTTTTTCTCCTTATTTAGAGTGCTAAGCATTCAAGATTCAGCTTTATCTTTGCTTTTATGCAGCTGTGATACGATGACTGACATTTAGTTTAAGAACTTGAAGGATGGCTGGGCGCGGTGGCTGATGCCTGTCCTGTAATCCTAGCAGTTTGGGAGGCTGAAGAGGGCGGATTACCTGAGGTCAGGAGTTCAAGACCAGCCTGGCCAACATGGTCCAACTCTTAGTCTCTACTAAAAATACAAAAAAGTAGCCAGGTATGCAGTGGTGCATACCCATAATCCCAGCTACTCAGGAGGCTGAGGCAGGAGAATCACTTGAACCCAGGAGGTAGAGGTTGCAGGGAGCCGAGATGGCGTCACTGCCTTGGTGACAGTGAGACTTTGTTTCAAACAAAAATGAAAAAAAGAAAAAAAAAAATTTAAAGGATAATGATCCAGTTAGAGATACAGTTCATCAACAAATATTAAGCACCTACTGTGTGCAGGTTCCTTAACAACATCAGGAGGAAGAAAGAGCAGCTACAAAAAAGTTAGTTTAAAAGAATTTCCTTTACCTAAAAGAATGTAATGTGGGCAGGCAGGGTGGCTCAGGCCTGTAATCCCAGCACTGTGGGAGGCAGATCACCTGAAGTCAGTAGTTCAACATCTGACCAGCCAGACCAACATGGTGAAAGCCTGTCTCTACTAAAAATAAAAAAAATTAACCGGGCATGGTGTGTGCCTGTAATCTCAACCTACTCTCAAGGCTGAGACAGGAGAATTGCTCGAACCCGGGAGGTGGACATGGCAGTGAGCCAAGACTGTCCCACTGCACTCCAGCCTGGGCAACAGAGTAGGACTATGTCTCAAAACAAACAAACAAAACAGCAACAAAAAAGAATGTAATCTGTACTTTTCAACACCTACCCTTCACAGGACCTTGTTTGGTAAAGTGCCCCCCATTGCAAAACCTGTAGCAAGATATTTACAAAGGAATGTGCAAATTACATACAAAACTACAAAAATCCTTTACAAAAGCAATACACAAATAATTTGAGTTGGGGGGGAATGAAACAACTTTTTTGATTATCACTAGTCAAATTCAGATGGCCAGTCGTCTTGATTCTCACTACAGGCCGAGTTTCCCCTATCTGAAGCTTGGGACCAGAAGTGATTCAGGGTTTTTTTGGATTTTGGAATACCTGCACATACGTAGTATCTTAAGAAATGGGACCCAAGTCTAAACACAAAATACATTTATGTTTCATATACACCTGATACACATACAGCCTGAAGGTAATTTTATACAGTATCTTAAAATGTGCATGAAACAAAGTTTTGACTGCGTTTTGGATTGTGATCATTCACTTGAGGTCAGGAGTGGAATTTTTTACTTGTGGCATCATGTCAGTGCTGAAAATTTCAGATTTTGAACATTCTAGATTTTGAATCTTCAGATTAGGGATGCTCAACCCATACTCGAGTGGGTTTTTTTCTTTTAACCCTCAAGATAACCCATGATTACCAAATGCTACCCATATTCCCTTTGTCACAGTTAAGAAACTGAGGCTTAGAAAAAGAAAATACAACAGTGTAATAACAAAGCAAGCTTGGGGCAGAATTACAAATTCAGGAAGTCTGACGCCACGCCCCTTCAAGATCCTGTACTTTCAACCCTTTCCAAATCAATACTTTCCAAACTACCGATCACAACACATTAGCAGGTTGTCAAATCAATTTAATATATGAGCATTTTAAAATATTTCAGTATAGGTCCAGTGCAGTGGCTCACACCTGTAATCCCAGCACTTGGGATGAGATCACTCGAGGCCAGGAGTTCAAGACCAGCCTGGCCAACATGGTGAAACCCCATCTCTACTAAATATACAAAAAAAAATAAGCTGGGCCCAGCACTTTGGGAGGCTGAGATAGGCGGATCACAAGGTCAAGAGATGGAGACAATCCTGGCTAACACGATAAAACCCTATCTCTACTAAAAGTACAAAAAATTAGCAGGTGGCACACGCCTGTAGTCCCAGCTACTCAGGAGGCTGAGGCAGGAGAATCGCTTGAACCCGGGAGGCAAAGGTTGCAGTGAGCCAAGATCATGCCACTGCATTCTAGCCTGGGTGACAGAGCAAGACTCCATCTCAAAAAAAAAAAAAAAAAAAAGCTGGGCATGGTGGCACATACCTGTAATCCAATCCCTGTTACTAAGGAGGCTGAGGTGGGAGGATCACTTGAACCCAGGAAGCTGAGGTTGCAGTAAGCCGAGATTGCACCCCTGCCCTCCAGCCTGGGCAACAGATCGAAACTCCATCTCAAATAAAAAAACACAAAATATATATACACATATATATACAGAGAGAGAGAGTAAGTGTGTGAGTATAAAACAGGAAACTGGCCAGGCAAGGCAGCTCACACCTGTAATCCAAGCTCTTTGGGAGGCGGCTGGGGCGGGTGGATCACAAGGTGAGGATTTTAAGACCAGCCTGGTCAAGAAGCTGAAAACCTGTCTCTATTAAAAGACAAAAATTAGCCAGGCATGGTGGTGAGTGCCTGTAATCCCAGCTACTTGGGAGGCTGAGGCAGGAGAATCACATGAACCAGGGAGGTGGAGGCTGCAGTGAGCCCGCACCACTGTACTCCAACCTGGCACCAGAGCCAAGACTCTGTCTAAAAAAAAAAAAAAAAAAAAATCATGGCTCTAATCTATATATTACCTTCCAAGATACAAAGAAGCAAGTTAATTTGATGGGTTTCACAGTCTTTTTTTTTTTTTGATTTTTTGAGACAGAGTCTGGCTCTGTCATCCAGGCTAGAGTGCAGTGGCACAGTCTTAGCTCACTGTAACCTCCACCACCCGGGTTCAAGCAATTCTCCTGCCTCAGCCTCCTGACTATCTTGGACTATAGACTCATGCCACCATGCCCAGCTAATTTTTTGTTTTTTGTTATTTTATTTTATTTTTAGTAGAGACGGGGTTTGACCCTGTTAGCCAGGATGGTCTCAATCTCCAGACCTCGTTATCTGCCCACCTCAGCCTCCCAAAGTGCTGGGATTACAGTGTGAGCCACTGCGCCCCGCCTATATCTTATTTTCATTTAATGAAATTTCAGTGGTATTCCTAAGATTGTCTTATACTTCATGAGTTCAAGCCACAGCAAACTGGATCTGTCAATTAGCATATAAAAACAAAAAGAACTGAAAAAACTTTAGGATTACATCATTTTAGATAGCTATTAACTGATATTCAATGCAAAAATAATTCCTCTTAAAATTATCTTTGGACAGGCGTGATGGCTTACGCCTGTAATCCTAGCACTTTGGGAGGCTGAGGCGGGGGGATCACATGAGGTCAGGAGTTCGAGACCAGCCTACCCAACATAGTGGAACCCCTCTCTACTAAAAATACAAAAAAATTAGCTGGGTGTGGTGGCGGGCACCTGTAATCCCAGCTACTCAGAAGGCTGAGGAAGGAGAAACTCTTGAACCTGGGAGGTGAAGCTTGCAGTCTGGGTGACAAGAGCAAAACACCATCTCAAAAAAGACAAAAAAGTGTCTTTATCGCAGCTTTTGACAGGCAAAGCATGCGAACTCACAGAGCCGCATGGAAAGTGAGGTCAGTCAGTAAGACCAGACCTGAGTTTTCTTCATCTTCACAGGTGGCCAGTAACAAATCTAAGCTCAATTTACATGCTAAGAAATGCCCAAACGTATCTGTAGTCAAACTCTTTGAGACAAACCACTTTTGTTTTGTTTTGTTTTGAGATGGAGTCTCACACTGTCACCCAGGCTGGAGTGCAGTGGCACCATCCCAGCTCACTGCAATCTCCGCCTCCTGGGTTCAAGTGATTCTTCTGCCTCAGCCTCCCGAGTAACTGAGATTACAGGCACGTGCCACCACATCCGGCTAATTTTTTCTATTTTTAGTAGAGACGAGGTTTCACCGTGTTAGCCAGGATGGTCTGGAACTCCTGACATAGTGATCCACGCACCTCAGCCTCCCAAAGTGCTGGATTACAGGCTTGAGCCACCTCACCTGGTGGAGGCAATCCACTCTGTAAACCATAAAATGAATCTGCATGCTGTCCCTAAATAGTATTTTGAGCAGGGCACTTAAAACATACATAACAGCATTCAATGAATGAATGAATGAATGAATGAATGAATGAATACTAGGCTACTAACTCAGTCTCTCCTCTTCAGCAACTAAAATGGTTTTATTTAAGATTCTGAAGGCGGGGGGCCGGGCATGGTGGCTTCGCTTGTAATCCCAGCACTTTGGGAAACTGAGGTGAGCAGATCAGTTGAGGTCAGCAGTGAGACCAGTCTGGCCAACATGGTGAAACCCTGTGTCCACCAAATATATAAAAAAATTAGCTGGGTGTGGTGGTGCATACCTGTAATCCCAGCTACTAAGGAGACTGAGGCAGGAGAATTGCTTGAACCCGGGAGGCAGAGGTTGCAGTGAGCCGAGTTTGTGCCACTGCACTCGGCAACGGAGCCTGGGCAATGGAGTGAGACTCTGTCTCAAAAAATTAAAAATAATAAAATAAAAAGATTTTGATGGGGTCAGGTACAGTGGCTCATGCCTGTAATCCCAGCACTTTGGGAGGCGGAGGCCAGAGGATCGCTTGAGGCCAGTACCTGCCTGGCAACATGGTGAGACCCCAGCCTCTCTTATGAAAAAATAAAAAAAAATTAGCCGCTGTAGTGGTACACACCTGTAGTCCCAGCTATTCCGGAGGCTGAAGTGGGAGGATCGCTTGAGCCCAAAAGTTCAAGCTGCAGTGAGCTATGATCACGTTCACTGCATTCCAGCTTGAGCAACAGAGCGGGTCCCTGTCTCAAAAATTAAAAAATAACAAATATTCCAAAGGCAATTCTATAGAATATAGTTGGAATGGAAGATGAAAAGCAGAAGCCTGAAGAAAAAAGTAAAATCGTCTCCCATCCAAAAAATTTTGGAAACTTCTTTAAAAGATGAGAGAAAAATGTTACTTTGCTTGCAAAATTAACGTCCTACTAGAGTCACCAGATAGTAGGAAATTCTGCTATCTTTTGTGCAACCATGATAGCTTTCCCCAAGCTTATGAAAATGAATTATGATTGCTAGAAAATATGATGGAAAATAGAATCCCTCTGTATTGTCAGCTCATAGACTTATCAGCAAGTGCTAAGTCAATTCTTGCTAGGGCACCTCCGGGTTTGACAGCTCTCTGGAACCTCCTGGCTGACTCTTTAGAAGCCATATTCCATACCTAATTCTGGTTGTCTAGAGAGTATGAAATACTTAACACAAAATGCTAATAACCAACTTTCAAAGGTCAAAGGGGACCAGTTTTTAACCTTCTCTTAACACGTGTTCAGTGCAAACTTCCGGGTGCACTTACAATTGGCTGCGCAATTCAACGGATAAAAAACGTTGCTTTATTTGTCTCTCATTTTCTCGCCCGTTCTTTTCCCACGTTTCTAAATCAGCGACTCCCCAAAACAAAACTCTCCCACAGTAAACCGAGCACGCACATAAAAAGAGCTTCTCTGTGCGAGGATCAAGTTAGTGGTCCGCAAACATTAACCAAACAGAAGCACAAAGCAGGGGTGGGAAGGGGAGGAGCTGGATGCCAGGGTCAGGAAAGAAACAATCACAAGGGTTTAGGAACATCCAAATCTCCTCAGCGGTTAAACCGACCCCAAACCACTTCTGGGAAACCACCAGCATACACTGCTTTGGGGAACTCTGGATGCTCGTTACGCCAAACGCCCTCAAAGTAAGCAAATCTCTAACTGCCATTCCCCTCCGTGCGTATTCTTAGGGTCTGGGAGGTGGGCTCGCCTGCTGAGGCAGAACTACGCGAGTCGCCCGGAGAGGCGTGAAGGAAGCCTGCACGTGTCCCCCGCGGCTTCCCCACCGCCTCAAGAGTGGGGCGTGCACGAAACTGCCGATATGGGATTCAGATTTGGGAAGGACGACCCCGTCGCTTGCCTCCCTCCCTCGCCCAGACCCGGGAGGAAAGCTGGGGCAAGAGACTTGGGAAGGATCCGGACCTTACTTTCCCTGCGGGTCCGGGACCCGCAGCCCCGGCTTGTGAGGAGAAAGCCAACCGGGCGGACCCAGCGAAGCCGGCGTGCTCGGATTCTGCCCCGCGGTCCACGAGGGGGTGCCTCCGGCTCGGGACAGCGGGGCTCCAGGAGCCCGAAAGCCCCACGAGCGACGACAACAGGGCCCGGCTCTGACGGGCGGAGGAAGCGGGTGCAGCGGCGGCGCCGCCGCCGGTACCATGCCCCCGAGGGCCCCGGAGCGCGCGGCCGCGGGGGACAGAGAGCGGCAAGGGAGGCCCCAAGCCGGGGCGAGGTGGCTGCCCCCCCCAAGCCTGGCCCCACACGGCCCCCCTAAAAGGGTGGGAGTGGGAGGCTGTCCGGGAGGTGGAGTGTGGAAGGAGAAAAGGACCAAGGGAAGGACTTACTTTCCCCGCGGAACCCGGCGCCAGGACAGGTCCTCCCGGGAGGTGCGAGTTTGAAGGACCAGAGGCGACTGGAGCGGAGGCGGCGGTGGCGGCGGCAGCAGCAGCAGCGTCCGGCTCTGCCTACCTCCCCGCCGCCATCTTGACGCCCCTCCCCCAGCCCCCCCGCCCCGCCGGGAGGGGCTGGGGGAGGGGCGACGGACGAGGCGCCGCGCACACGCAGCGCGCGCCGCGCCCTCACGTGACTTCCTCCCTCCTCCCCACCCGCTCCTCTGTGCCCTTCTCCACCCTGCCTCCCTCCTAGGTGAAGGAAGATGATTTCCCCCCCATCTTAACCATCCCCCAGCCTTCGCCGCCAAAAACGGACTCCGTCGGCTTTCCTCGGCCTGGTACCAGTTGTTGGATCCAAGAGAATTCCGGAACCCAAACGGTCCATTACCGCGGCTCTGGGGTGGGCGAGGGGTGAGGGGGCCGGGTTTCCGAGAAGGGGGAGGGGGAAAGCGAAGGCCGCTTAGGAGAGTCACGTGATTACTGTTTCCGCCGGCTCTCAAGGAGAGCTCGCGGCATTTCCGTTTCCCCGCCCTTGTTTCCCCCGCGGGCTGTCGGGAAGAAGGTCCGCGTGCCCGAGCCAGCAGGAGGTCGGCCGGTGGGCCGCGCGCATGCGCCCGGCGCCCGCTTTCAAACTCCGGCTAGGAAGGGGCTGGAGCTATTTTCAGAACCTGTTAGGGTGGGGAGCTGCGGCCCAGGAAGTTAGCTAGCGGCGTTTTTGTCACTTGGAAAATCTCTTTATCACCTAGTTAGTCCTAGAAACAAAATGTTTACATATTCATTGCTTGTTAGGCTTCCTCAAAGCACTTCATTGGCAGTGAAACCGCTAGTAACCTGGAGCCCTGGGCGCGTCCACTGCCAGGATGTGAACCTGAGGCGTGTGAGCTCGGCCATCCCACGCCTGTCTTCATGCTCACCCGCAAGCCCAGCACACCGGGGCTCCCAATTAATGAATACTGAAGAGTAGGGCTGTCCCTACTGCTTCTCACTTCCTCGTTTTCATGTTTTAGTTATTATTAAGCGACCTAACACAATAAATATATTATCTTGTTGGTAACCCTTTTGTAAAGTCATTCTGAAAGTGCTGTTTGACTCCGTTGCTTGGGCAATAAGCACGCCTGGGTGATTCTTGCCCCCTACTGGCTGCGCATCCCACAAGCTTCGTGCTGAAAGCAAACCAAGTACCTGGAACAGTTGGAGGTTACAGTGTGAACTTTTCAAGGGACAAAGTATGGGGGGAAAGGGGAGAAAAAGCAGTCATAGAAAGAATGGGAAACTTTGGTGTATATATATATAAATATGTATTATATATCTGTGTATACATTTACAAATATTTTAAAATGCTGACTAATCGCTTTACTAATCACATTATTTCATTTAATCCTCTCACAAACAGAAAAAAACTTGTAAAGACAAAAATAATGAAAAATATCAGGCCGGGCATGGTAGCAGGCACCTGTAATCCCAACTACTCGGGAGGCCGAAGCAGGAGAAACGCTTGAACCCGGGAGGCAGAGGTTGCATTGAGCCGAGATCATGCCATTGCACTCCAGCCTGGGCAACGACAGCGAAACTTCCTCTCAGGGGAAAAAATATATATATATTTTCTAGCCGGGTACGGTGGCTCACGCCTGTAATCCCAGCACTTTGGGAGGCTGAGGTGGGTGGATCAGTTGAGGTCAGGAGTTCGGGACCAGCCTGGCCAATATGGCCAAACTCTATCTCTACTAAAAGTACAAATAGGTGGGTTCAGTGATTCACGCCGGTAATCCAGCACTTTGGGAGGCCGAGGGGGGCGGATCACCTGAGGTCAAGAGATCCAGACCACCCTGGCCAACATGGTGAAACCCCGTCTCTATTAAAAATACAAAAATTAGTTGGGTGTGGTGGCACTCACCTGCAGTCCCAACTTCTCTGGTGGCTGAGGCAGGAGAATCGCTTGAACCTGGGAGGTGGAGGTTGCATTGCACTCCGGCCTGGGCTACAGAGCCAGACTTCATCTTGGGGGAAAAAAAAAAATTTATTTTCATAAAAGCAAGGACCTCATCTGTCTTGTCCCCTGAAATCATAGCTTATGGCCTTGTGCAGATGACAGCAAGCAATCAAAGATAAGTCTACATGGTTTTTTTTTGTTTTGAGAGGAAGTTTTGCTCTTGTTGCCAAGGCTGGATTGCAATGGCACAGTCTTGGCTCACTGCAACCTCTGCCTCCCAGGTGCAAGCGATTCTCCTGCCTCAACCTCCCAAGTAGCTGGGATTACAGGTGCCCACCACCATGCCCTGCTAATTTTTGTATTTTCTTTTTTTTTTTTTGAGACGGAGTTTCGCTCTTGTTACCCAGGCTGGAGTGCAATGGCGCGATCTCGGCTCACCACAACCTCCGCCTCCTGGGTTCAAGCAATTCTCCTGCCTCAGCCTCCCGAGTAGCTGGGACTACAGGCACGTGCCACCACGCCCAGCTAATTTTTGTATTTTTAGTAGAGACGGGGTTTCACCGTGTTAACCAGGATGGTCTCGATCTCTTGACCTCGTGATCCACCCGCCTCGGCCTCCCAAAGTGCTGGGATTACAGGCGTGAGCCACCGCGCCCGGCCTGTATTTTCTTTTTTCATCAGAAACGGGTTTCACCAGGTTGACCACACTGGTCTCAAACTCCAGGCAATCCACCCGCCTTGGCCTCCCAAAGTGCTGGGATTACATGAGCCACCATGTCCAGACACAAGTCTATATGTTATGAAAGGAGAAAGAAATGTGGAAAAATGCAATAAAGAGAACTAAGGCATTGTAGTTAATGCAGCAGTGACTTCAGAGCTTGGTTAGCACAATTCAGTTTCCAATTGGCCTCTGACTCTAGTTGCACACCAAGACTAGATTCTGAAAGTGAGAACTGACATCGATACTACCACCTGTGAAGGTACTTGCTGAGCATCCAAGCCAGATCCTTGCTGCCATCTGTGCATAATCTCTTCACCTTGAACCAAAGTGAAAAATGATGTTTCAGGAAATATTTATCACGACATATATGCAAACAGATGTTATATACAAGATTGTTGGCAGGCAAAGTGGCTCATTCCCATAATCCCAGCGCTTTGTGAGGCCAGAGAAGGAGGATCACTTGAGCCCAGGAGTTCAAGACCAGCCTGGGCAATATAGTGAGAAATCTCTACAAAAAAAAAAATTTTTTTAATTAGCTAGAAATGATGGGGTGCATCTATAGTCTGAACTACTCGGGAGACTGAGGTGGGAGGATCATTTTTGCCTGGGAGGTCGAGGTTGCAGTGAGCTGTGATCATGCCACTGCACTCCAATCTGGCAGCCTGGGTGACAGAGCAAGACTCTATCTAAAAAATATATTTTTTATTTTTTGAGACAGAGTCTCATACTGCCACCCAGGCTGTGGTGCAGTGGCATGATCTCGGCTCACTGTAATCTCCACCTCATGGATTTAAGCAATTCTCCTGCCTCAGCCTCCTGAGTAGCTGGCACTACAGGTATACGCCACCCCGCCTAGCTTATTTTTTTGTATTTTTAGTAAAGACGGCGTTTCACCATGTTGGCCAGGATGGTCTCAATCTCCTGACCTCGTGATCCACCTGCTTTGGCCTCTTAAAGTGCTGGGATTACAAGCGTGAGCCACTGCTCCCAGACTAAAAAAAATTTTTTTTTAATTAGCCAGGCATGGTGGCACACACCAGTAGTTCCAGCTACTTGGGAGACTGAGGCAGGAGAATTGCTTGAACCTGGGAAGTAAAGGTCTCAGTGAGCCAAAATATGCCACTGTACTTCAGCCTAGTCTCAGAGTAAGACTTCGTTTTAAAAAAGTAAACTTTTTTTAAAAAAAAGCTCAAAAGAGTGAGGTGCCTCTATGAGTGTGTGTGACACACACACGCACACACACACACGATCATCCCTCATCTGTGGGGAGATGGGTTCCAGGGTCCCCCAGCAGATACCAAAATCTAAGGATGCTGAAGTCCCTGATATAAAAGGGCATAGTATTAGGATATAACCGGTGTATATCCTCCTGTATATATATATATATATATATATATATTTTTTTTTTTTTTTTTTTTTTTGGGACAGGGTCTCATTCTGTCACCCAGGCTGGAGTGCAGTGGTGCAATCATAGCTCACCACAGCCTCAATTTCCCCACCTCCAGGCTCAGGCAATTCTCCCACCTCAGCCTCCTGAGTAGCTGGGACTACAGATGCTTGCCACCACACCCAGCTAGTTTTTGTATTTTTTTTGTAAACACTGGGTTTCACCATGTTGCCCAGGCTGGTCTCAAACTCCTCAGCTCAAGCTGTCTGCCTTCCTCAACCTCCCAAAGTGCTGGGATTACAAATGAGCCACTATACCCAGCCCTCCTGTATACTTTACATCATCTCTAGCTTACTTATAATACATAATGCAATATAAATGCTTTTTAATTTTTTTTAATATTTGTAATTCAAGGCTGGTTAAATCTGCTAATACAGAACCCACTTAATGTGGAAGACTGACGATACATGATTTGTTTGCATGTACATAAAGCGTCTTTGAAAGACAACACAATTGGCGAGGCGCAGTGCTCATGCCTGTAATCTCAGCACTTTGGGAGGCTGAGGTGGGCAGATCATGAAGTCAGAATTTCAAAACCAGCCTGTCCAACATGGTGAAACCCTGTCTCAACTAAAAATACAAAAAATTAGCCGGGCATGGTGGCGGATACCTATAATCTCAGCTATTCGGGAGGCGGAGGCAGAAGAATTGCTTGAACCCAGGAGGCAGAGGTTGTAGTGAGATAAGATCACACCACTGCACTCCAGCCTGAGTGACAAGAGTGAAACTCCATCTCAAAAAAAAAAAAAAGAAAAAGAAAAAACACAATTAGCAGCAGTTCCATCAATGTTGAGGAACTGAGACACTGAGGGTTTGAGGTGGGAAGAAGAAGGCTTGCTGGGTGCACCCAGAACAGAGACACTGCTAGAAGCAGATGATTCAGAAAAGTCCTTATTGAGGCATGGTGTTGACTTCCCTATGGCTATTTACACAGCACTTCTCACATTAATCACCAAATGTTTACAAGTGCAAGTGCTATGTGCCAGACACTGCGTTAGAGGTTAAGGATACAAGTTTAAGAAAAATAGGTGGGGCAAAGGTCCCTGCCCTTGAGATTAATGCCTTTATAGTCTAGAGGGCACTAATACCAAAGTTATACAAAATGTAAAAATTGCCATTGTGATAATGCTACAAAGTAAGTAACAGAGACTATTACAGAGAAATTTGACCTGATCGGGAAAGTCAAATGTTTCCTTAGCTATTCCAGCTAGTTGGGAGGCTGAGGCAGGAGGATCTCTTGAGGCCAGGAGGTTGAAGCTGGAAAGTACTATGATTGTGACTATGAATAGCCACTGTAATCCAGCCTGGGCGACATAGCAAGACCCCATCCCTAAATATTTTGTTTTAGAAAAAGAAGACTTCCTTCAGGAAATGACTGAGCTGAAATGTGAAAAGTAGATGTAACTAGGTAAAGAGAAGGAAATGCACTGCCAAGAGGAAACAGCACATGCAAAGGGCCTGAGACAGCGAAGAGCAAAGCAAAGCAGGTAGAAGAAACAGCAAAGAAGGCTAGGCACGGTGGCTGATGCCTGTAATCCCAGCACTTTGGGAGGCCATGGCGGGCAGATTGTTGAGGTCAGGAATTGGAGACCAGCCTAGCCAGCACAGTGAAACCCCATCTATAAAAAATACAAAACTTAACTGGGTGTGGTGGTGGGTGCCTGTAATCCCAGCTACTCAGAAGGCTGAGGCAGGAGGATCTCTTGAACCCAGGAGGCAGAGGTGGCAGTGAGCTGAGATTGCGCCACTACACCCAGCCTGGGCTTAAAGCTTAGGTTTAAATCTTCAAACCTAAGTTTTAAAGATTTTTGCTGGCCCTGATTATCTCCTTTTTTTGAGTATGGACTCATATGAACTCATATTGTCCCAAGAAAGTAGGCTTTCCCACTGTCTGTTGTCTGTTGCCCAGGCTGAACTGGGGTGCAGTGGCATGATTATAGCACCTGTAGTCTGAACTACTCGAGACCCTACCTCAAAAAAAAAAAAAAAAAGTTAGAGACCAGCCTGGCCAACATGGTGAAATCCCATCTGTACGTACTAAAAATCCAAAAATGAGCCAGGTGTGGTGGCATGCACCTATGATCCCAGCTACCCAAGTGGCTGAGTCAAGAGTAGCTGGCGGGAGGCTGAGGCAGAATTGCTTGAAACCAGGAGGCAGAGGTTGCAGTGAGCCGAGATCGTGCCACTGCACTCCACGCTAGTGCCTGGCGAAAGACCCTAACTCTGTCTCAAAAAAAAAAAAAGAGTAGCTGGGATCATAGAATCGGTTGAACCTTGGGAGGTGGAGGTTGCAGTGAGATGAGATCATGCTACCAGGCAAGACAGCAAGACTCTGCTTAAAAAAAGAAAAAAAAGAAACCTGAAAACTATTTTTATATTTTTATAATGGAAACATTGCTGTTAATGTTTATAAACTTTGCCTTTAAAAATCACATTTTAAAAATCTAAACATTTTGTTTTGTTTTTTGAGACAGGGTGTTTGTTGCTCTGTCCCCCAGGCTCGACTAAGTGGTGAGATAATGGCTCACTGTAGCCTTGAACTCAGGGGCTCAAGCGATCGTTTCACGTCAGCCTCCCAAGTAACTGGGACTGTAGGCATGTGCCACCATGCGTGGCTAATTTGTAAATTTTTCTTTCTTTCTTTCTTAGATTGAGTCTCACTCTGTCACCCAGTCTGGAGTGCAGTGGCACAATCTCAGCTCACTGCAACCTCTGCCTCCTGGGTTCAAGTGATTCTCTTGTCTCAGCCTCCTGAGTAGCTGGGATTGCAGGCACCTGCCACCATCTTCAGCTAATTTTTTTTTTTTTTGAGACAGAGTCACACTCCATCATCTAGGCTGGAGTGCAGTGGTGCGATCTCAGCTCACTTCAACCTTTGTCCCCTAGGTTCAGGCAGTTCTTGTGCTTCAGCCTCTCCTGTAGCTGGAATTACAGGCATGTGCCACCACACCCGGCTAATTTTTGTATTTTTAGTAGATATGAGTTTTCGTCATGTTGGCCAGTCTGGTCTCAAGCTTCCGACCTCAAGTGATCTGCCCACCACAGCCTCAGAAGCATTGGGATTGCAGGCAGGAGACACTGCACCTTTCCAAATTTGTAAATTTTTTTGTGGAGACAGTCTCACTATGTTGCCCAGACTGATCTTGAACTCCCAGCCTCAAGTGATCCTCCCATTTCAGCCTCCCAAAGCACTGGGATTATAGGTGTGAGCCACCACACTTAGCCTTAAAATACCTAAATTATTATTATAATTATTTTATTTTGAGTTGGAGTCTCACTCTGTCACCAGGCTGGAGTGCTGAGGCGCAATCTCGGCTCACTGCAAGCTCCGCCTTCCAAGTTCAAACGATTCTCCTGCCTCAGCCTCTCTAGTAGCTGGGACTATAGGCATACACCACCATGCCCAGCTAATTTTTGTATTTTTACTTTTTTTTTTTTTTTTTTTTTTAAAGACGGGGTTTCACCAGGTTGGTCAGGCTAGTCTTGAACTCCCGACCTCAGGTGATCCGCCCACCTTGGCCTCCAAAGTGCTTGGATTACAGGCGTGAGCCACCGCGCCCGGCAAATTTTTGTATTTTTAATAGAGATGGGGTTTTACCATGTTAGCCAGGATGATTTCGATCTCTTAACCTCGTGATTCACCTGCCTCAGCCTCCCCAAGTATTGGGATTACAGGCGTGAGCACCGCACCTGGCCCTAAATTATTTTTTAATAACACTCTTGCTATGGGTTGCATTATGTCCCCCACAAATTCATATGTTAAAGTCCTATCCTAACCCCCAGTACCTCAGAATGTGACCTTATTTGGAGATGTTTTTACAGATCTAATCAAGTTAAAATGAGGTCATTGGCCTTAATCCAACATGACAGTGTCCTTGTAGAGGGAGAACGCTATGTGAAGATGCAGGCACAGATCCGGGTGATACTTCTACCTTCTTTGAGCCAAGGAATGTGAGATTGTCTATTCACCGCCAGAAGCTATGGGAGAGGCATGGGAGAGACCATTGCTCATGGCATTCAGGTGGAACGAACCACCAACTCTTTGATTTTGAACTTCTGGCCCCCAGAACTGTACAACAATACATTTCTTTTTTTGTTTTGTTTTGTTTTAGTCTTTTTCTTTTTTTGTGGTATATGCAGGATGTTTAGACACAACAACAACACATTTCTATGGTTTAAGCCACTTAGTTTGCAGTACCTTGTTATAGTAACCAGCAGATCATACATCTATTAAGAACATCTCCCAGAACCAAAATGATGGTATTCATTCATTCCTTCAAACTCACCAATTTAAGATAAATAAATAAATAAAAACCCACACAGGAAAAATTTAAGAAAAATTACATTCTGGGCCAGGAGCTATGGCTCACGCCTGTAATCCCAGAATGCTGGGAAGTGGAGGCGGGCAGATCATTGAGGACAGGAGTTCGAGACCAGCTTGGGCAACATGGCAAGACCCTGTCTCTACAAAACTTGCAAAAAATAGCCAGGTGTGGTGGTGTATGCCTGTCATCCCTGCCACTCAGGAGGCTGAGGTGGGAATATCACTTGAGCTAGGGAGGTTGAGACTGCAGTGAGCTGTGATTACACCACTGCACCACAGCCTGGGTAACTGCGAGACCCTGCCTTGAAAACAAAAACAAAATGCCCTTGCTCATCAATAAATACATTTTCCATGTGATTTTATAGTAAAATAATTATTTTTATTTATTTTATTTCTTAATTATTATTGTTTTTTTAGATGGAGTCTCATTCTGTCCCCCAGGCTGGAGTGCAGTGGCACGATCTTGGCTCACTGGAGCCTCTGTCCCCCAGGTTCATGCAATTCTCCTGCCTCAGCCTCCTGAGTAGCTGGGATTACAGACGCCTGCCATCGCACCCAGCTAATTTTTGTATTTTTAGTAGTGACAGGGGTTTACCATCTTGGCCAGGCTGGTCTTGAACTCCTGACCTCATGATCCACCCACCTCAGCCTCCCAAAGTGCTGGGATTACAGGCATGAGCCATCGCGCCTGGGTTTGTTTTTTATTTTAATTTAATTTAATTTAATTTATTTATTTATTTTGAGTCGGAGTCTTGCACTGTTGCCCAGGCTGTAGTGCAGTGGTGTGATCTTGGCTCACTGCAATCTCTGCCTCCTGGGTTCAAGCAATTCTGCTTCAGCCTCCTGAGTAGCTGGGACTACAGGTGCACACCACCTCACCTGGCTGATTTTTTGTATTTTTAGTACAGATGGGGTTTCACCACATTGGCCAGACTGATCTCAAACTCCTGGCCTCAAGTGATCCCCCTGCCTCAGCCTCCCAAAGTACTGGGATCACAGACATGAGCCACCATGCCAGCATATTGTGTGTATATATATTAAACATACTAATATATGTGTGTATATATAGAAAGGGAATTTTAGGCCCGGCATGGTGGCTCAGGCCTGTAATCCCAGCACTTTGGGAGGCAGAGGTTGGAGAAGCGCTTGAAACCGGGAGTTCAAGACCAACCTGGGCAAAATAGCAAAACTTGGTCTCTATTTAAAAAGAAAAAAATGATAATTATATATATTTACATATATTTGCATACCTTCTATCCATATTTTTTGAGTTTCGCTGTTGTCGCCCAGGCTAGAGTACAATGGCATGGTCTCGGCTCACTGGAACCTCTGCCTCCTGGGTTCAAGCGATTCTCCTGCCTCAGCCTCCCGAGTAGCTAGGATTACAGGCATGCACCACCACGCCCAGCTAATTTTGTATTTTTAGTAGAGATGGGTTTCTCCATGTTGATCAGGCTGATCTCAAACTCCCAACCTCAGGTCAGCTGCCCACCTAGGCCTCCCAAAGTGCTAGGATTATAGGCATGAGCCACCGTACCCAGACTTATTTATTTATTTATATTTTTTGAGACGGAGTTTCACTCTTTTTTTTTTTTTTTTTTGAGACGGAGTTTCGCTCTTGTTACCCAGGCTGGAGTGCAATGGCGCGATCTCGGCTCACCGCAACCTCCGCCTCCTGGGTTCAAGCAATTCTCCTGCCCCAGCCTCCCAAGTAGCTGGGACTACAGGCACGTGCCACCATGCCCAGCTAATTTTTGTATTTTTAGTAGAGACGGGGTTTTA
>PVKV010023686.1:0-32835 GCA_004027835.1 Alouatta palliata | reverse complement strand
GGGAA
The DNA here is from genome assembly GCA_004027835.1 of Alouatta palliata. Taxonomy (NCBI): domain Eukaryota; kingdom Metazoa; phylum Chordata; class Mammalia; order Primates; family Atelidae; genus Alouatta; species Alouatta palliata. The sequence continues at coordinate 32,830 of PVKV010023686.1, read as the reverse complement.
AAAGGGGAGGGACAGCAGGGGGTGGGGAGTTGGGGAGGGATAGCATGGGGAGAAATAACAGATACAGGTGATGGGGAGGAAGGCAGCAAATCACACTGCCATGTGTGTACCTATGTAACAATCTTGCATGTTCTTCACATGTACCCCCAAACCTAAAATGCAATAAAAAGTATATATATATTAAAAAAAAAAAAGAAAGAAGACAATAGCTGTGTTTCCTCTGGAGTAAAAGGTCAGAGCCCTGCCGATGGGACAAAAGGACCAGGAAGGATTACAAAAGCCAGTGGTTTAGAGAATTCAAATCACTCATGGGGGTAGACATGGCAAGAACTATTTTTATCCTACATTATAAACTAAAGTAAATAATGCCTAACATGATATTTCATGAAAGCTTGCACAAACACAAACATATACACACATCCAAAATAAAAGTACGGAACAGTCAAGGAAAATTTGTTGGCAATGCAAAATGGCGCACAAAAGCAAGAAACAACTCTTGCCCAGACTGGAGGTAGTAAAGAAAAGAATAAACAATAAACAATGATTTTAAAAACCACAGTATGCATATGGATGGAAATTTTTTTAGAAGTCATAGAGTAGAATGCTTATAAATTCAGGTTGTAAAATGAGTTTACATTGAAAATATCATACAAAAAAATGAATTTGCATTGAAAATGTCATACAAAATAATTCCTTTTATATTTTAAAGTCAAAAGTAGGTACAGTGCAGAACTTCAAAAAGACTATTAGTTTCTATGACAAGAAAAAGGAAGTAAAATCTCAGAAACTGGAAAAACAAACTTTTATATCCAATGTTTGCTGGCTAAAATATTCACAAAATGAAACGATAGAATATACCCACGAATGAAGGTTTTAGTGACAAAGTTACTTCTGTCTAGATACCTCTATGAATTTAAGCAAAGATTAACCTAGATGAGAAGCATTATAACCATAAGTAAATAAAAATTTTTTTCCCCTTTTTTTTGGAGACAGGGTCTTATTCTGTCCCCCAAGCTGGAGTACAGTAGCGCGATCATAGGTTACTACAGCCTCCACTTCCGGGGCTCAAGTGATCATCCTGTCTCAGCCTTCTGGGTAGCCTAAGACTACAGCCCCAACCTAATGCCCAGTTACTTTAAAATTTTTTGTACAGATAGATTCTCACCATGCCGCTCAGGCTGATCTTGAACTCCCAGGCTCAAGCAATCCTCCTGATTTGGACTCCCAAAGTGCTAAGATTACAGGAATGAGTCACTGTGCCTGGCTGTAAAAATCTGTTTTATTTACAGAAAGCAGCTCAGCCATAATGCTAGTACTTCTTACTATTAAGAAACACCTATTGAAAGTGTTTACCACTCGAGTGCAATCTGAGAATATGCCAACTGGCATGTTCTTGAATTACTGGCCACATGGTATTTTTTCTTTTGTTATCAAAGGATTTTAACTATACATATGACTTTGTGAAAAATATAACCATCTAATAAAGATAATACTGATCATACACCACAAATTTGTTCTAAATTTTAAAAATCCTAACCTAGAATACAATAGAATAGACTGTTGTGTATAATTTACTTATTCTATCTAACAAGGCCTTGCATTTTAAGTAGCAAGTTGATTTCCTAATGATAAACTATGACTATCAAAAATTTGTAGCAATCACTAGGATTGGATATGCAGTGAGAAAAAAATAAATTTTATATTAGGCTTGAATGAACTAGCATATAACTAAAAGAACACTGATTACTGAACTACATTATTTTTTGTTATCCTTACTGAAGTCCATAATATCGGTTCTATCATCTACCATTTTGCAAATGAGAAAACTAAATTAGGAAATAATCATCATTGCCAAGGTCACACAGCGAAAAGAAACACAAATTTTAACTTTTTCTGGGTCAAAAGCATAAGCTGTCCACTATGGTATAATCATTAAAGCTTCTGAACAACTGCATCGGAAGAAAGAGGCAATCTCCCCAGTTACCCAGACGAAGAAATGGAGGCTCAGAAGGGTCAGGCTAATGAACCTCTCAGAGAGAAAGTCAAATCTAGGCCATCTGATTGTGGGCATATTACACCACTTCCTCCTAAGGTGCGACAGAGAGGGAGCACCGTAACATCTTTTACTCCACGGAAATGAAGAGGAACATGTAGGTCATGTGATAAAAACTGATAGGCATTTTCTAGACAGATCATTAATGAAACAGATGATTTGGTTTTATACAAAATTCTACCATACACTTTCTTTTTTGGGTATCAGTTTTCATTAAGTGACCATTTCAGCCCAGGTTGAGGCCCCTCAAGGAAACTACAGATTAAGTAGCTTATTCCAGATTCCAATTAATAACTATGATACTGAAATTCAACTTTGGTCTGCATGAATAACACTCATGATCCTACCCCTTCGTTCAGTGTAAGCAACCAATACACATGTGTCAAAGACAGAATTAAGTAATGAATGACACAATGCTGAAAAAGTTGGATCTGAAGTCAGAAGGAACAGAATTGATTTTAAAGGAAGGTACAGCAGTCCACCAGAGCACAAAATATGCGTAAGATCATGGTAGGAGATGATGCCAAAAAAAGTTAAATAGAAATTTGGGCTGGGTGTGGTAGCTCAGGCTGGGCGCCAGGGACTCACGCCTGCAATCCCAACACTGGGAGGCCCAGCAAGTGGATCACCTGAGGTCAGGAGTTCGAGACTAGCCTGGCCAACATAGTGAAACCCCATCTCTACTAAAGATACAAAATTAGCTGAGGTGTGGTGGCACATGCCTGTAATCCCAGCTAGTTGGAAGGCTAAAGCAGGAGAATAGCCCGAACCCAAGAGGCAGACATTGCAGTGAGCCAAGATCACACCATTGCACTCCAGCTTGGGTGACAAGAGCAGAACTCTGTCTCAAAAAAAAAAAAGAAAAGAAAAGAAAAGAAAAGAAAAGAAATTTGGATTGTGGAGAACACAGAATATCAAGATAATAAATTTAATTAAATCTAAATACAGTAGGGAGTTTTCTGCATGATTTTAAACTTGCAGGTGAGGCAATCCAAGTGGCAATTTGAAAGACTAAGCAAATCAGAAAATACAGAATTGATTTTAAAAAGGAACAGATGGAGAGGGAGACAATATTACATAGGTCTACTCAAAAGGAATATGGCTGAAATGAGAACAGGTGCTATGAAAATACAAAGATATACACGTGCACATGAGCATGCACACACACACACACACACACACACACACACACAGAGGAGCAAAGGTATAATATATAGTACCTGGTACTAGTTAAGACATGAAAGATTAGTAAGAGAAGATAAGAAAGTAAGACTGAAACCCAGGAGACACACAGCAAAAATTAAAAGAAACAAGAAAAGAATGGCCAATCATAGAATTTTCTGGGTGTAGGAAACAGGTGGTAAGGTAATTCTGCACACAGAGGTTGCTATATATGGCCCAGATCCATGGACACTGAGGTTCAGAACTAGCAGTCTCAAGTCACATTGCCCTTTTTACTACGGACCACTTCCCATCTTGTGGAAAATATAAAGATGGTTTACTTTCACCCATGTTGAATATGAGTGATCAATAAGACATCTAGATAGAAGTGACCAGCTAGTCCTTGCAGGTACACACAGTATGAAGGAATAGGAAGAGGAACTAAAGTAATATATAAGTTCATCAAAGAAAAGCATGTAAAAACCCATCCAGAGAAATGACTGGCATTCATGGAGATAGAGCAGAAAGAATAAATTTCTATAAATAATATGAAACAATGTCAGAGGAGTGAAGAGGGAAGCTTCTCCAGGGTGCCACAGATTCAAAGTGCTATTTCAGCCACTTACTAACAGCAGGGGGAAACTGCATGTGTACCTTAAAGAAAGTACCTTAAAGAAAACTTTAACTTCAATAAAAAAATTCTCTGCATATTTTACCATTTCAAATATATTTAAGAAAATAAGACATCGGATTCATTATTTTATTAAAATCTATAACCAAAGGAATAACAGTTAACTGTTCAGTAATAATGGATAATCTAACATAACTTACCCCCAAGTCAAAAGCAAAAACTTAAAAATTCAAATAGTCATTATATTGAGCCACAGAAAATACACCAAGTCACTGCCTAAGTCATGTTCAATTTTAGACAACTAAATTACCAAAAAGTTTAACAGATTGCTCAACGGAAAAATCTCTTAAAAATAACAAATACATTATTTTATTTGAATCAAGACCTATTTTTCTTGGCCAACCTACAAAAATATGTTTCTCTTTCTAAGAGTTTAGGACATTAATACCAAAGTCTCAGCCAAAAGTTTATGAAAGTATTACTGAACTAGGTCTGTTTATGATTATAATACAAAGTTCTCAGGAAAATTAGTCCCCCAAGGGACTTAAAATATGAGTAATTTCAAAAGCCTAGATTTCTGCTGATATTTCAAACTAACATTCCTTGCCCTCCCCTCAAACTTTCTCCAATATTAATTTAGAGAAGATTCTTGAAAAGTTAAACACTCAATGTAAGAAAATATATACTATCTATGGAATAAGATATTTTTTATCAAAATGGTTGTGTTAAGATGTTTTAAGAGAAGAACAGTTCCAGATATACAAATTACAAGCAGAAAGCCCTTTACAATAACAAATGTATTCAATAAAAGCATGGTTACCCTAGGCTGTAAACATGTGACAGAGACCCAATGCCTCCACACATTGAGTCATGCCTCCCTCGAAAATGAAACAAATTAGAAACTCAGAGGAACAAATACGGGTCCTGGCCTTTTTAAAAAGAAAGACATAATTAAAATGAAACTTGGAAAGGGCAAGGATAGGAAAAGAATAAGACACTACCATGTGTGCCTCACATTGGTTTTGGCAGGGATGGGGTATAGCTAAGAATAATGGGCTGAAGGAGGCAGGTAGCAGGAGATCAGAACAGCAGACCCTAGGCAGGAAAAAGGGGGGAGTTGGCCAGCATGTTCAAAGGCCCAGAGATGCAAGAACAGGGTGTATCTGGAAACTAGAGTGAGTTCATCATGGCTGCTGAACCTGGGAATGCACCCTGGAAGCAGCTGGGATCCAGACGGTGAAGGAACATTGGGAAGATTCAAAAAGGACAAAAACACCGATATCAATCCTCACACTCAGAGCATTTCATGTGTTTTTGCCACTGTCTTAGGAGTTTTCTATGACTCATCTCATCTCATCTCAGCCTCACAATCCTGTAAAATATATCACAGTAGATTACGAAGCTTGCTCTGACGCTTAGAAACTTTAGGAGCTTGATCAGCATAAGACATACTATGCAATTCCAATCCAGGTTGCTGCAACCTCAAGCAACTGTTAACCACTTCACCCACAATTTTCCTGGCTATGGTCAGAGCCCCAGAGTGTGCCAAGCAGTGCTCCTGATCACACATCAGTCTAGCCACAGTGGACAGGGAAATGTAAACAGGGAGGAGGGCTGCAATGTGCAATGTTGTGTAGTGACCCATATGAGAGCTGTTGACAGCTTGGACTTTGGAAGTAGAAATGAAGATGCAGGGGAACGAATGAATTTTAAAAGTCAATTGCCGAGATTAGAGGTATAGAGAAAAGAGGAGGAAAAAGTAAAGAACACTCTAAATATCACTGGCTAGTAAAAGGTGCAAGCATCAGGACGGAGGACTGTCTTTTCTTTAGTGAAAATTGCCTCAATGTAACATCATAACTACCACATTCACACACCAGCACAGCCACGTTCACACGAGGCTTTGCTATGAACTGCGCAAATTCTGCATTTTGTGCAAGCACAAAGTTAATTTAATTAATTAGAACAAGTTGACATATAAGAGATAGAAAACCAAAATAAAGGTTATCAGGGAAATGGTAAAAGACATCTAAACACTTCAAGATTCTAAACACATGCAATTTTAGGAATTTCACATTTGATATCTATAATTAATTTAACATTTATCCTGTGTATATGGGTGCATAGCTGTTTGTGGTTTACATTCTGATATTACAAATAACAGAAAAAAAAATGTATGAAGGAAGTCACTGCAGTTGTGGTGCTCTCTGGTACTTTCTGTTGTAATTGCAGATGGCAACAACTCATTATCTCAACTTCTTAAACATCAGAAAGGGAAAAGTCTGGAAATAACAAGAACAATCTAAAATCAGTTGCTTCCCAGAGTCAACTAATCAATATACCTGAAGACACAGAATTCCTACCAGCCAGAATTCACCAAATACTCATTTAAGCCAATAAATGAGGGAACAATGAAAGAAAGAGAAAGACTACCAGATCCAAACGAGTAGTAAAATAATGAGAATAAAAATTACCAACAACACTTCATGGAATGAGGAAGGTTACAAATGTGACACTAATACCTGTTGACTAAGCCCCCAAATAGACCAATCCCATCGGTAGAAATCTTGTATCTCAAGAACGTGTGCTTTCTTCAGTGAACCCAAGCAATCCAGAAAAACACAGCATGTTTAAGTTTGGCAAGAAGACCGCATTCATTCACAAAAGTTTAAATCTTTCACATAGGTGGCTTCTACACTATTATATAACATACAGTCTAAGACATAACTGGAAAAAAGTTAACATAGAAATAAATTACTAAGCACCCCACCTTGGGATATTGGGCAGAAAACACTATTGATTCTGTTCAGACAGAATTTACAGGAAAAAGTTACTGTTGAGAACAAAGCATAAAACTCTTATTTTTCAAGAAGCACTTAGTGAATTACCCATCTTAAAAAAGAAAAACTTGTCCTTTTACTCTCCCCATCATTCTACACATTTTCATCCTAGCAAAGTATGCAAAAAGAACAACTAACTATCAAATAGGAGCTAGGAACGGTCAGGGGTAATAACTCATTTTGACTTGATAATAGAAAAATATGAATCAAATACCTGAGATTTCAAATATGAAAAGAATATACAAGTTATGCCAAAGGTAAGAACTTGCAGAAAGTCTCATTTGATTTATGTGAATTTTATGTACTTAACATTTCCAAACATGTTAATTTAAAAGATGCAAAGTCAACTGAAGAAAAACGTTTCTTAAACCTATACTTACCAATGCTTCTCTATAAGATTATTCAGGCAAGTTTATTAAATATATTGCACTTGAATAAAAAAATTGACAATAACTTTAATGAAAACTGGCCACTTAAAAATGGATTTTTTGCAGTGTCTGAATTCTTCCCTGTACTCAAACCTCGATAGTGTCCACCAAGAAATTAAGGAAAGAAGGAAAATACTCAGATAAGGAAAAGGGGCATCCAAGGCATTTCAGAGTGATTGATATCTGAGCAAATACTAAAGAATGGAACTCCATGCTCTAAAAGAGCAACAAGAACTCAACTCCCTCCCCAAGACGTCCTTTTCCTTAACTGTTATTTGTCAGAGGAAAGCAGAGGGTTTTGAATGGTCTCTGCTCCCAAACAGTATAGGAGGCCCACTTGTAACCTGCATGCTGGCCAACTGCATCAACAGCCTTCTGCTTTAGAGAATGTGTAAACGGAGATATTTTAAAGTCATAACTGATCACGTTGGTTTAATCGACTGCATATAACATCATGTCACAATGTGAGGTGATACAGTGAACAGGGTCTTTTGGGCATTGCTAGTGGAGTCCATGGTACAATGTCTACTGAGGTCAGTTTGACAACATCTATCAAAGTTACAAACGTACATAATATTCCTGTACAATGTATAAATGTACAATTTCATTTTTAGGCATTTATCTTCGAGAAACTCAGTACAAAATGACTTATTTATAACAGGTTATTTACTGCAGTATATTTATGCAATAGAACAAAGGACAGTAAACAACCTAAATGCCCAACAATAAACATTGTCCCAGATAATACAAAGGAAAATTATCAACGTGTTAAAAAATGGACACCTTTTATGTGTCAGTCTATAAAGATTGCTAAGCTACATTAAGCCCCCCACCCCAAAAAAAAAAAAAACACCTCAAAGCACAGGATACTATAGTGGCATTTATATAAAAAAGAAAAAAAAGAGAATATGTTTTCATATTTGCTCATAAAAGCACAGTATCATTTAAAATGAGCCACAGGAAACAAGTAACTGTGGTTGCATGTGGGGAGGAGAGCTAGCTGACAGACAGTTGTGGGACGGAGACTGCTTTTTTGCATATACATGTATAATGTTTGATTTTGGAACTAGGAATACATTACCTCTGCAAAACTAAAAAAAAAATTTTAGAAATTATAAAAATAATGTTATCAAATTAATCCCCCTAAAGTCCAAAGAGTCACACTGTATCCCATGGGAACAGAGAAGATTCGAGTCCTGCATCTCATACAGACATCTAATGAACCCTAATCATAATAAGGAATAGGGACACCTACCATCATCAACTCAAAAAAACAAAAAATCTTCAACAGCTGAAACTTTTTATGCAATACCATAATGAAGAATATTTCCTCTATATTTGAAAATAATTTCCAAAACTCAAAATAATTCTCATATCAAGTATCAATTTCTACAAAATATCCATGTACAAAAAAAGCTTTACTCAGAGAACTGAAAAAAATACTCCCCAAAAGCTATATACTAGGTATTACATATTAATGGTAGATCAGAATTTGTAATATCTGTTTTGTATATACTGAACATGTAAGCAAACATCTACTGTTCCTAGAATAAGAAAAAATTCACCTCGAAGAAAAAAATTTTGCCAGTTTGGGGTCCTACATTAAGAATATAATTTATTTTCATTTGAATAAATATAAAAAACCCCTGGACTCTCTTAAGAAAAAAAAATTTTAAACAGCTGAAATCAGTTCCCAAACAAACAAAATACGTAATATTTTCTGGAGAGAATACTTACCTATGTTATGTTCAACTCAATTGCTTATAAATTACTCAATATAATCAAATGGTTTGTTCAAATATTGTTTTTCCAATTTAACAGAAAATTTATGTCACTTTAGTTATATAAACATGAAGAGCAATTTAATATTTCCTGATAATTAAACATCTTAAATATTTAATTAAATATTTTTAGAGCTAATACACTTGACAACTATCTTGGACCTATAAGAATACTTTTTTTGCATTTTTTTCATTACGTTGCACAAAAGTCTCACATAAGTAGCTCATAGCAGGTCTTACCTTCTGCCCCATCACTCCCTCAGCAAAACCGCTGGAGAGCCAGATGGCTTTCCCAGGACTACTGTGATCAACCATGACTCAGCAGACACCACTGGACACTAACCAGCAGAGACAGACTGAGAGTACTCATCTTCTAACACTTGAATCTATGCTCAACAGTAAGACATTCTTGAAGAAAGTTCACAAATAATTAAACTTATGCACAAGAAAGGCTGTGCTACCATATCAAGATTTTTAAAAAATAGAAACATTACATTATTTGAGATAACTTACATTTCTCCCCATTTCTTGGTCCTCTGGTTTATAATCATGTTTTTTTTTTTTTTGCCATATGCAGATGCTAAGTTACAAGCAATAATGTCATCAAAATATCAATGACATAATAGTACAACTATTTATGAGGTTTACAAATGTATGTCTTCAAGTTTTCATTTATTTACCTATAATCTATAGTTTATCGCTCATAATTAATCAAAATCACAGTATCACATAATATGGCATTATAAAATAGTCAATTTAGTTCACCCAACAAAGATCCACCCATAATAAATGATATCAGAAAATGTAAGGACATTATGAACTTTTTCCTTTCAATTTATCGAAAGACATATGAGGGTTCACTAGGAGCTACAAACAGCAAACGAGATGATGCCTAGGCAATTTTAGGACAGCAAAACAGAAGAAACAAAGACAAAAAATAAAAAACAAACAAAAGACAAATTTAATTCATAAATATCACAGAGAAGAGGATGGTAAGCAAAGAGACAATAATGGAAGGCTGCAGGGATGTCACCTGTCATTAAATGGGGGGATTGAGGAAGGTCCCTGAGGGGAAGACAGGTGACTGCATAAAACTAAGAGGGAGCCAAGTGTGTGAACTATGAGGGAGGGTAAGCCAGGCTGGCGCCACAGTGAGACAGGGGCTTGCCGGGGAGGACTGGGGTTGGCTGAGCCTATCTGCTGATAGGAATGTTCTAGCAGAGAGAGAAAAACAAGAGACATTTACGACTGTGTAGACAGATTACATGCGTGACTCCACAGAAAGGAGATTAACACAAAAGCAATATCCTAATACTGAGAAGGGTTGGGAGATAGCATGGGAGAGAAAACTTTGGCATTTGAGAGGTCAGGGAACTTCTGCATTCCAGGAAGTGCAAGGCTGTAGAAGTGGTGGTAGGAACCATACTTCCATTTTTTCAATGGAATACAAATCCAGGTCATAAGAGGCCCAGTTAATGAATTGCTTCAGGAAATTGAAGGGCTTACTAAAGGCAGGAAAAGAGGTGGTGCTTCTCAAAGGGTTAAACTTAATTCCAACACATATCAAGATTGCAATTCCATCTTACGGTTGGGAAATGACAGTACTTGCAGGAAAAAGAAAAAAAGAAAAATGCTCAGTCTTGCAACCTTGCCAAGTTATACATTAAAAATAAAAACATTTCTTCTTTTTTCTTTTTTTTTTCCCAGACAGAGTCTCACTCTGTTGCTCAGGCTGGAGTGCAGCAGCATGATCTCGGCTTAGCCTCAGCCTCCTGGGTTCAAATGATTATCCTGCCTCAGCCATCCGAGTAGTTGGGATTATAGGTGTGGGCCACCACACCCAGCTAATTTTTGTATTTTTAGTAGAGACAGGGTTTCATCATGTTGGCAAGGCTGGTCTAAAACTCTTGACTTCAAGTAATCCACCTGCCTTAGCCTTCCAAAGTGCTGGAATTACTAAAAATAGTAACATGTAAAAAGTAATATGTGCTTACTATAAAGGACAGTAATAATACTGACATATGAAATGAAACCCAAAAGCCTACCCCAACCCTACCCCAATACCATACTTTCATTTCTTTATAATTTGTTCAGCTATTTAAAAAGATAATCTACAACCTCCTTCCTAACAGCCATTAGACCACAGGAAATAAAAAAAGGAAACTAAAGGAAAAGCATGGCTCATAAATATACAGAAGAAATAAAAATACTATAGGGCACATATACCCAGGCCTCAGTGGCAGGAAGAGAACACACAACCATTGGGCAAAATGTTTTCACACTTAAGACAGGTTTTTAGGGCCATTTCAAGACCATGTTGTATGTAACTGGGAAAAGCTGGGATAGAAATAGATGAAAAAGTCTAAATACCTAGATCATAAAATTCCAAAATAAAAAATGACCTATAAAAGTGATTCAATTTCTACAAGCAGGCTTGTAGAATACAGCTAGTGAAAACAATATATTACAGACTGAAAATGCCATTTCATAACCATATTTTTTAAGAATAGCAGTTGCACAGCTCATGGAATATAGACGGAACTTAGAAACAAAGAACAAAATTTCAAAAGCAAATGACATACAGATAGATGGGAATAAAGACAGTTTATAGTAAATAGCATGTATTCCTTCCATTGTCATATTTAATCACACAGCTCACAACAAAAATCTTTAAGACTGCCTACAATGAAAATATGCAAAGGCACCTGAGGGTCAAAGTTAAAAATGAAAATGTATCTTTATCTGTAGTGCAAGTTCTAAATATCTAGTTCTAGCAGCAGTATTCACAGATAAGAAAACCATTGGCTCCTAACATTTCACCTGAAGGTTAATCCACACACCACCAAAGATTTTTCACTAAGTAAAATTTCTAACTTACTTCCCCGCTGCTTGCAGGCTTTTAGCTCCATAGGCCAAAGAAGCAATAAATACAGACAGCTGTAAAATTTGTTTTAAAGGAAAAATTAACGAGTATTCCATTTAACTGCATACCCCAGGTTCAAAAGCAAATGAGTGATGAGTGACGCTGTGTCCCTTCAAACTCCATTCACATCACACAGGGATCTAGATGCTTAGCAGGTGGCCAAGCAGAAGCCCTCACAACATACTTAGCATTCTTAATGGTATCCTTACATTTAATCTTATTAAAACCAGGAATGCTTGCCAAAAACAAAAGGGAATATAAGAAATGGACGCAGACATAGAGATTAACACTGATGTCATTTTTGTGTCAGATTATGTTCTTCAGAAAAGAACCAGAGATGATTTTAAAAGATTAAATTTTATTCTAATTCTGATAAGATGCCACAGAAACAAAAATCCAATTCTGAAATGATGATGAGGGCATTAGAAATACACCAGCAATGAAAATAAACCACCCCAGCATACCAAATGGTACTTCCAATATGCAAAGAGAAAAATAATATTTAAGAAAATGAGATACCCAATACACGAGGGAGTAGTTGATGCAACTAGTAAACCTAATCTTACCTAAAAAGATAGGAAAGAAAACAGCATCTTATGAGTGTCTTCAATATACAAGAAACTGGGTTTTCATTGGAATGCGTGCTGTGTCGCTTAAGCTTTGCACACAAAATCATACCCAGCTGCCAAATGGGTATAATTCTCCCTATTTTGTATACAGTGAAAATGAAATTTGCATAGTTTATCTATCTTTGATTCTTTCCACATAACCAGTATTAGGAATCAAAAAACAGGACACACTCATTGGAGGAGTGGGTTTCCAACCTTGAAACATGCTTCCCAGACTTACTATGTCTTTTTGATGTTAAATATACGGAAGGGTAAAATGCCATCTGGTACACCCAGGTCCAAAGTAACTCTGCACATGACTGGAAGCTCCCCAGAAAATGTGTGTGTGCCCTTCTAAGAAGAGCATCCACCAGAGCCCCACACTCCAGCCCCGTGCATCCACTGCTGTTTCTAGTCCAGAATTCTTGGATAATCAAGGCAGAAAATATGCAGGGTTCGTGGAAAATAATGTGTCCCATACATATAGGGTGTTTTGATCATTATTTTTTTTAAATAATTTTAGCACGTGTTAGAATAGTAGGCATTCTGTTATCAAAGCAGAACAAAATAATGTGCTATTGGCATTAATATATCCAGGTGAAAATACAACTCTCTTAAAAGTTTGTTTTGGTTTTATTTTGGGAGTTACTGTGAACACGACAGATTTTCTTACCAAAACAAAAAGCTCTGGTATTTTATTATAAAAACTAAGTTTAATTTTAAAACAATCTTGATGTTTTTAGTTTCTACATTTGGTGTTGCTAGAGATAAACACAATTATTTTGCTTCTCTACAAATTTTATAAAGGTTTGCCAACTGGTAAATAATATTAATAAATCCTCTTCTTTTTCATAGAACTTTTGGAATTTGGAGGCAAGGGGCTTAGTTTACTTTTAACAGTCATTTGGCTCCTCAGTGACTACAGGCTACAAAATAAACCCCCAAAACCCACATTTTATTACTATCTGGCAGCATCAGAATCTATCCTTAAGTCTCACTACTAATGACAGATACCATGAAGCCCTATTTATTCCTATATCACAATTTCTACAGCTCTTCCACGGTTTAATGCTGTGACCCCTTAGACATTTCCCTGACCAGTCTGAAGCTGTTGTAATCAGATTGCTGAATAAACCACCTCCTACTGTAATTAAGAAGATGTAAAATGTACTTTGGGAGGCCAAAGCAGGAGAACCGCTTAAGGCCAGAAGTTTGAGACCAGCCTGGGAAACACAGTGTGACCACCCCATCTGTACAAAAAAAATCTTAATTAGCCAGGGGGGATGGTGCGCATCAGTAGTCGCAGCTACTCAGGAAGCTAAAGCAGGATGATTGCTTGAGCACAGAAGTTTGAGGCTGAATGGAGCTATGACTGCATCACTGCACTCCAGTATGGGCAACAGAGCAAGAACCCTGTCTCTTAAAGATTAAAAAAGAAAAAAGATAAGAAAACATTATCATTTCATACTCCTGAATACAACCTCTTTATGTCATCTGGATAGTTCCAGATCTCAGGGAAATGAGAATTTTTTTCTTTTTTTCACTTAGAAAAGGTTAGTAAGAACTTGGGCAAGAAAGGGAATTTTTCCACTAGGTAGACAGATCAGTGAAAAAAAAAAAACAACTCTGCTAAGTCACATGGATGCAGGAACCACAGGTTGATCATCCCAGACATGCACCATTTTATAACAACAAGCTAAAACCTAGGCAAACTTACTTCCACAATCACTTATTGACTAGCCTGGAAGGAAACACATTTTTTAAAAACTGCCTCCATAAAACCTAGATACACAGAAAAATGTTTCTTCACTAGTTTTTAAATTAATTTTGCCATCGATCTTCAAGAATTTGGCTATAAATTATAATGAAAACTAAAAATTAAAACAAACACATAGAAACATTTTCAAAAAATTTATGAATATAACTTATATATCGTGTGTTGCATTAGTCTGTTCTCACACTGCTGATAAAGACATATCAGAGACTGGGCACAATTTGCAAAAGAAAGAGGTTTAACGGACTTACAGTTCCACGTGGCTGGGGAGGCCACACAATCATGGCAGAAGGCAGGGAGGAGCAAGCCACATCTTATGTGGATGGTGGCAGCAAAGAAAGAGCTCGTGCAGGGAAACTCCCATTTTTAAAACCATCAGAGCTCATGAGACTTATTCACTATCATGAGAACAACACAGGAAAGACCTGCCCTCATGATTCAATTACCTCCCACCAGGTTCCTCCCATGACATATGGGAACTGTGGGAGTTACAATTCGAGATGAGATTTGGGTGGGGACACAGCCAAACCATAGCATGTATCATGTGAATACTGTTTATAATGCATAAATATTCTCAAAAGTATAAAGAAAAAGCATCACAGCTGCAGGAAGTGACAAAGGCTTATTAAAAAAAAAAAAGGGAAAAAAAGGTATCATCATTGCTTCTAAAACTGGCCTCTGAGACCTTGAGACTTGACACTGGATGGTGGAATTCCTTCATGGCTGGCAAAGGTACAAAAATGAGGTACACATTGGCATTGTGTCTTCATCAATAAACATTTAAGATAGTTTTCCTTCCAGTTTGCCTCCATTAGTATAATCTCCAATTAAATGACATTTTTTTGATGGAGAGAACCTGTAAACATGGATTTTGCTCTAAAGGTCAGGGCAGTCATTCCCCTATAACAGAGCTCAAACAGCAGCTGGAACATGCCTTGTGCCTCCTTGCTGTTTCTGCTAATTGGGCTGAGGCCTGTTCATCAAGAGAAGGTTGTGAAAATGGCAGGCTCCCAATTAGCTTATATTTTCCTTAAGGTCCCTCTACTTTCTGCTCCTGAATTCTTCCAATCAGGTATCACAAAGTTCCTGCTGCCTCTTCTGTGGAATTTGTGAGTTGCAGTGAAGTGTGGGGATATAAGAACAATAGGTAGAAGAAACAGCTTATGATCTATTATCTGCCAATATCAAACTATATTCTATGCTGAGTCAGGGAAACAGTTACAGTTACAAAGGAATTTGAACTTCTTAAAACACTGTCAAACATCAAAACTAAAGTTTTGGGTTTTTTTTTGTTTCTTGAGTGTCACAGTCCAAATTTTGGAAGCATAAAATGTGTTCAAAGTAAGACAACTACAAACCATTTAGTTTTCGAATCTTCTGTTTCCTCTGAAATCTCCCTTCTTACGTCAAGATTGACAGAAAAGAATGCTTAAAAGGTACACAGTGCTCTACTTTGTGAGATGAATCTGATGTAGGATTCAGCTATGAGTTATTCTGAACAAGGTGATTAGTCACTGAAAAGTCCAGCTACTCTTTTAGGAAATTATGTTGTGCTTCCTAACACAGAGTTCTAATAAGATATATAACCTGTCTTTTGTTACAGAGATAAAACTAACCAATATTCTTATACAAAACTAGCCAATATTCTTATGGAAATAAGACTCACTACCACCCAAAGAATAAGACACCCTAGACTTCTAGAGGTGCCTGCTAGCTTAGCACTTTAAAGTCTTCTTTTGCCTTTCCATTTCTTCTGCTTATTCCCACTGGTAAAGCTGATAACGTCATAACTGCCTTCAAAAACAGATAATGAGAGACAAGCACTAAGTAGAAAACAGAGCAAAAACAAAACCACAGGAGGCACATAAAATCTAGAACTCTGTTGACCTTGCTCCAGACCACACAACTACAGGAAAATAGCCATCAATTCTACCTTGGTGTTCCCAGACTGGAAAGGAAGAGGGTTTTTCTTTTTTTTTTTTTTTTTTTAGCATACAAAATATTCTTTCAACTACATGATGCAATCCTCTTTATTACATGTTTAATAGCAAAAACTAAAGAGAAAAAGCCTCAGAAGAGATATCAGGTCATTAAACTCAGGTGACTTCTGGGAATGGTAAACAGAATAAACCCACAATTAAATGGGAAATAGGTGGAATAGATTTCCAGTGTGTAAAGCATAACCTGCACAAACAATAGTGCTTACTTCTGAAAAGATTTTAGAGGGAGTTTTGTTTTTGTGGTTCTTGTCCTGCTCAATAAATTTTGATTTAATTATTCTGCTAGATGTGAAAACATCAACTGCTTCTACTCTTCTAATATACAGTCTCACTCGAATCAAATTTAAGGAATGGATTATCATTTTTTTACACTTATGCCAGAGAAGATGTTTTTAGACTTGGATGCCCCCTCAGTCTATGCAAACAACTAACTCAAGTAACTTCAACAGAAGCAAATCAAAGCTCGGACTTTGGTGTGTGTGGCTTCTGAAACTACTTTATACCAAAATTACAAAGAATAACTATACTACTTCCTTAAAAACAGATCTACAATGACAATAGAAAAATAAAAGTTATATCTTTATAATTAAGTTGTATATTAAAAACTCTGGGCTGCCCATCTTTTTCTACCAATTTTGCAGTTTAAAAAAAGGTCTTATTTAGCATTCTCAGCCAACTTCTAGTTGTCACTCCCCATCCCTGCCCAAATATCCCTTGCTTCTTGCTTCAACAGACCCCTGACTGTGTGTAGTAACCGGTAACTGTGTTTCAGTGAAGGTAAACAAGGGAGCTCCTGCCCCAGCTCCGTTCCAGAGGTCAAGCTCTATCCATGGAAGCCTGCACCGGTGCTTTCACTCCCTTTGACTTTGACATGGGCAGAAGAGTAGGGCAATTCCAGCCAACATGATCAGGGATCTATCAGGAGGTTATTAGAAAAAATGGATTTGCTTTTACAAAGAGTCACAAAAAGAAGACAAAGGCCCTGTTCCCTTTCCTTTGTGCAAGGATATGGCTCTGAAAGAAAAGAACAAGCTAGAGCACAGAGCTAAGGTGGTCTTGAGGAAGGTTCCCTGCAAAAACGTCAGTGAGGTGGCTAAGCTACACACATAACCCCCAGATCCTCCCTAGCACCACGCTTCCCGCTACATACATGCCAAACATCTCCTCATTCTAGATTCCAGGTTGACTGTTATCTGTCCTAACTTCTATATTAATACGTTGAATGTTTCTAGGTACCAGGCCTGAATATAAGCCCCTGGCGGGTATTGTACAACCCAAGACAAGGTCTACAATTATCCCCATTTGCTGGATGAGTAAACTAATAAATGGACAAGTAGAGTAATTTGCCCAAATCTCATATATGGTAAACAGCTACTAACCAGTCAGTCTGACTCCTGGGCCCATGAGAAACTATCTAAATCTTAAAAACATTTATGTCAAAGTAATTATAAGATACTAATATCAATTAGTTTAAAAATCTGTATTATGTTGAGAAAATTACATTTCCTTCATAGAACTACCATGGTTGTTTTATTATTTAAAATTATTTCCACCACACAATGTTTGTATGCTAACACTTAATATATGATAAAATCAGGACATTTCCTGTGCCATCAGGGTGTGCAAGGCAAGCTGGCCCTTTTTGCTGTTTCATATTTGAATACCCTACATCCACAAAGTTATTTTAGGATCTTTATGCCACAGAACAGGCTGAGATGAAATATGTAAAACACTTAGGATTTCTTTCTACAGCTATCGTTAATCTAAATTGAAAAATAATTGATTCCATTTAGTTAACAAAATTAATAATAATTTTAAAAATTACTAAAGCAACTAAACTCTGAGCACTCACCTTGTTTTCCATCCACAGGAACTTTTTAAAGAAAATAAGTGACCAACTAAACAAACATGTGGCTTTTTATTTATTAAAAGCACTGAAAGATTCTCTGTATCACATCACCAGGGAAATGTAAGTCAAAAGCAAAGTAAGACATCACCTCACACTGGTAGGATGGCTGCTATCAAAACATCGAAATATGGCCGGGCGTGGTGGCTCATGCCTATAATCCCAGCACTTTGGGAAGCTGAAGCGGGTGTGTCACTTGAGATCAGGAGTTCAAGGTCACCCTGGCTAACATGGTGAAACCCTGTCTCTACTAAAAATATAAAAAATTAGCTGGGTATGGCGGCGCTCGCCTATAATCGAAGTTACTTGAGAGACTGAGACAGGAGAATCGCTTGAACCCGGGAGGTGGAAGTTGCAGTGAGCCAAGATTGAGTGACTGCACTCCAGCCTGGGCAACAGAGCGAGACCCCATCTCAAAAAAAAAAAAAAAAAAAAGTGACAATGTAAGTGTTAGTGAGCATGCGGAGAGAAGGAAACCCTGGTATACTGCTGGTGGTAATGTAAATGAGGACAGCCTCTATGAAAGTATGAAGTCTCCTCAAAAGATTTAAAAAACAGAACTACCATATGATCCAGCAATTCCACTTCTGCATATATATCCATAAGAAATAAAATCACTATATCAAAGACATATTTGCACTTCCATGTACACAGAAGCATTATTCACAATAGCCAAGATATGGAGACAACCTAACTGACCTACAACAGAGGAACGGATTAAAAAAATGTAATATACAGAGTGTGTGTGTGTGTGTGTGTGTGTGTGTGTATACATAAATGTATAAAATGGAGTATTATTCAGCCTGTAATAAAAAAGGACATTCTGACATTTGTGACAACATGGATGAACCTAAAGGGCATTATGCTAAGAGAAATAAGCCAAACACAGAAAGACAAAATCTGTATGTATGATTATTTGTAAATGGAATGTTGGGGGGAAAAAAATAACTCATACTAACAGAGTAGAATGGCAGTTACCAGGGAGGGGGGTGTGGAAAAAGGAAAAATATTGCCATAGGGTAAAAACTTTCAATTGTATAATGAATGACTTCTGGAGACCTAATGTATAGCATGTGAGTCTAATTAATTTTATATCTGATGTTTGCTAAGAGGCTAAGCACAGTAGTTCATGCCTATAACCATGGCACTTTGGGAGGCCAAGGCAGTAGGATCGCTTGAAGCCAGGAGTTCAGAACCAGCCTGGGCAACAAAGTGAGACCCTGTCTCAAAAAAAAATTTTTTTTTAAATTAGCTGGCCATGGTGGTTTAAGCCTGTAGTCCTAGCTACCAGAAAGGATGAGGCAGCAGGAACATTTGAGCCTAGAAGTTCAAAGCTTTAGGGAGCTACATCTGCACCACTGCATGCTAGCTTGGGTGACAGAACAAAACCCTATCTCAAAAAAATGGAACTTAATTTAAAAAATATTTTGCTAACAAAGTAGATCTTAAGTGTTTTCACCACACAAAATTATATCTATGTAATATGATAGATAAATTATCTTGATTGTGGCAATCATTTTATTTATACATACATATATCAAAACCTCACACTGTACCCTTTAAATATATACTATTTTTATTTGTCAATCAAACTTCAATAAAGCTAGGAGAAACACAAATAAAATTGCAAAACTGGGATTCCCTACTACAAAAAAACCCATTGTGAGTAAATAAGAAAGAACTGAGGCATTAAAAAAAAAACACCGGAAGAATTAACTCATCAGATACATGCTTAGTCTTCGTAAGAAGGAAGGACTTCTCTAACAGTGATGTAAAAACTTTGTAAACAGTCATTCTTTCCAAGGCAGAAAACAATTATTTCTAAGTGGTAAACAATTCTGATTTCATGAATTGTAGGTGGCTGCACTGCACAATGAAATAGATAACTCTGAAGACTGATAAACCTAAAATAGGTCCTTGACGTTTACGAAGGGATAAGTGCCCAAACTTGACAAAACACTGTAATCTAAATTCTAAACCACCACCATAGGATATATTTCTCTCGTACAGTGAACTTAGATACCACAGAAAGTTTTAATTTGTGTCTTCAGATCCTTCGACTCATTACCTATCAAAGAAGAGAAGAGCCTTGAAAGTCTACTCACAAACAGCATGATTCACTGCCAAACACCTGTGCCTCTGCAGCATTACAAATTCTAAAGTCCTGAACCTTCAGAATCTACTGCAGATATTCATAACTGCTCACAATAAATCTTTGATCAGACACCGGCACAGAAATATCCTACATTTATGTTGGATAAACTCTGACACTGAGACTGGTACTTAACTAAAGTTTGTTAGAATACTTTTAATCATCACCAATGATTGAGATGGGAGAAACATCTTTGGGTTATGGGACAGGATGTTACAGCAAGGATGCACATATAAGGATTTGTCATGTTACCTGTTCTTGCTTCTCCAGCCACTTGCCCACCATTGGGTGACTGGCACTCAGAGACGAGCGAGCATTGTCTCTCTGAAATTGGTTAGACCAGTTACTAGTATCCCGTGGGAGGCTTCTGTAGTTTTCATCTTTCTATTCAAAAAGAAACAAAAAGGCGTCTTGTAAAAAACCAGACCTTGCAAATCAGTAATGCACCTGGTTTTTCAAAAGTATCAGAAAAATGATTCTACATATTTAAAATATCTTTCCAATCCTATACAAAATAGCTGACTGAGGACATCCCACCCAGATTAGACCTCAGAATTATAACCATACACACAAGGTTATAATTACAGGCCGAGGACAGGCAAGGATAGTAATTACAGCAGGAACGGTGGCACACACACAAGGCACACAACAGACAAAACACTACATTTTGCACTTCTACCCAAATCAATCACCTGCCAAGTATGTGCACCGAAAAGTGGAAAGTACTTCTACACAAGACTTTCACTCTTTCTCAACTATGGCATTTTCTCTTCTTTCCAGTCTTATAATTCAACTATGAGGTACCATCTTAATTCATCAGAAATGTTGAAAATAAGGAAGACTAATAAATTTGCCTTTTCTTCAGAGCTTATGGTTTTGTGATTTGGGGTAAGAGATTTAGATTATCCAGGCTCTTTCTGTTACCTACTTCACAAGTGAGTAGTCTGCATTAACTGAAATACCAAGAAAACAAATGGCCTATCACAGTATTTGTTAGATAACAGACACATAATTGTTCACTCTGACATGGATATGACAAGTGATGTCTTTATATAAATAAATATTTATCAACCAAGGTTTTAATACTCCCAGAACAACCAAATGCTACTTCATGTTTCTTTTAAATAAAAAACTAAACTTGTTTCGCTTCGGAGTTGTAAAACTTCATTTCAATGTTCAAAAAAGAAATAAGAAAGCTAGGATAAACTAAGGGAGTCAAACTTTTTAGTTCAATGACTAAATCTAAATCATCTCCTACAAGAATAAAGTAAAATATTACCTTTAGCTGGACCCACTTAAATCAGTACACCAAGTCAGGAGAAGTACTAACATATTATCCTAGTAACGCTGTTAAGAGTAATCTGGCTGTAAGTATTACATGCATGACTGCTACTTATTCTCCATGTGCTAAACTACACGAACACTCAGTACAAACACAGAAACAAAAAAGTGCAATGTTACAGGTTTGCAATGTATAGAACTTAGTTGTAGATCAGGATACTATTTGCTCTTCCTTCATGAGTCCCATTAGGGAATAAAACTTAAAAACTAATTGATAGTCTTGGATTTACGTCGATATTGGGATATATGTTCAAACAAAAAGAAATTGATAAACATTTACCAATATAAACTGTGACATGAAACTTTATAAACTTTAAGAATTAACCTGCAAGAAATAAAATCTTTAAAAATTCGACAGCAAGATTAAACTTTAGCAGCAAGCTCTGTTTACTAGAAATAGTAGAGAGAAGACATGGACAAAAACTAAAGAAGCAAGCAAACTGGAAACTAAGGTTCACCATATCTCAAGATACTAAGAGTCTCTCCTTAAAACTTGAGCTTCAGAAAAAAGGAAAGGAAATACTGTTTCATATGATAGTCCATAAATATACTGATAAGAATTCAGATAAGTCATAAAGCGTACATAAACCTATTAACGACAGACCCTTACGTGTCTACAAAGAGAAGGAGGACTGAAAGTACACTGAAACGCACACATAATTTTATTATGGTTATCACTGACTAGGAATCAGGCTTTTATCCTCATTTTCCACCATTTGAGGTGATTGTTACACCAACTACTTACTTAGAAAATGAATAATTAAACCAAAAATATTTTAAAAATCTATCCTCTCTTTTCAGTAGAAACTATATTTCAGAGAAACCAACAGCATCAGCTGATGAGGGGAAACCTGTCTTTTCAGAAGACTGCCAAATACTAACAGAATTAGAAACATGATCATTTTCAACTCCTCATGAAATAATTTTTAATTCAGGCAAAGATAATCATATGAAAGCTATTATGTTAAGAGTTGATATGTAACTGGATATTTGCATAGTGACAAAATATAATTTGAAAAGAAAAAGAATCGCCTGTAATCCCAGTATGCTGGGAGCCACCAAGGCAGGTGGATCACAAGGTCAGGAGTTCGACATGGCCAATATGGTGAAACTCTGTTCTCACTAAAAATAAAAAACTTAGCCAGGCATGGTGGCGGGTGCCTGTAGTCCCAGCTACTTGAGAGGCTGAAGCAGAAGAATCACTTGAAACCCGCAAGTGGAGGTTGCAGTGAGCCAAGATCATGCCACTGTACTCCACTCTGGGCGACAGAGCAAGACTCTGTCTCAAAAAAAAAAAAAAAAAAAAGAAAAGAAAAGAAAACAAAAAGAATCTACTTTTGAAATGAAGAGATCAGGCTCCACACAATTCTCACCTTCTGGTGTCCGGAATCCAGTATGCTACTGGTACCCACCCTCTGCTCCTACTGAATCTATACCATTTTTCCTCTTCCCACAAATGGTATTGTTGGCGCTGTCTGTGGACTTCTGATTATCTCTCTGGACAAGCTCAAAAAGTGCACAATTTCACCATGTTCTATCCTGACAACTTTTAGACACAAGCCACAAAAAAGAAACTGTTTCCTGAATTCATGATCTCAATTTCCAACAAGAGGTCCCAAAGACACCTTGAAACTGGTCTCCCTCTTTTGACTCAGACACCCTTCCCTAAAATATTTAGAATTATCTTTAATCTTCTTCCTCCCTCTTTAATCCCCACAGCTGCTAGGTCTTATTGATACAAAATTTTTGCTGATTTTAGTCCTTGGCCATAAACCTAGTAGTTCAGGATCAACTTGTCTCTTACCTGAAATTTTAAGAGTGACCTTCTAACTGGACACAGGCTCTAGCCATATCCTCTCTAACAATGTTCTACACCACTTTCTGGCAGAGGAGTTTCCTCAAATGTATGTTGGATCACATCATACCTCCAGCAAACACTGTAGGTAGACCAGAGGGAATTTCAGACATTGGTACTTGCTGTGCCACACCAACTTCTTCACCTTCATTCTTGCTTTGAGACCTGGACTTCCAATATCATTTCTTCTAGAGAAATACTGAACATTCTTCAAGGCCCAGTTCAAATGCTACTTTCTAAGAAGCATTCACAGATTCTCGATAGAACTAATCATGCCATTCTTTTTGTTACCACTATATTCTAATCTTACTTTAATTATGATTCTAACTTATAATTTTGTCAATTTTAAAAATTGCTATTTCTACTCTTACAGGGAAGCCTGGGCAGATCATCATTCACCTTTAAACCCAAGCACTTAGCACCAATGTGAATGACTTTCTCATTAATAATTTTTATGTTCCCTATTTCACATGGTTTCAGAATCCTGGAATTTTAAAAGAACATTGTGATATGTTGTTTTAAAATTTGTTTAGGGAATGGTTTAAAGAGGTATTAAGATAAACTTTAGTAAAATGTATTTTCAGTGAAATGTAATGACTGTATTTTTAGATTTACACTAAAAGATGCATACCACTGTTACATGCCTATTTCATGTCACACCTACAGCATATGATGTCTGTGGCAAATGTGATTATTTCCAATTGCATAGAACAAACAGTACAGTTTCTCCATGTAAGTCAATTATGACATGCAGTACGTGCAGCACAGCAACATACAATAATCAGATTAAGAGACAGACTGCCTGAAGATGGCAAGGTCTGTGCTTTTACACTGCATTTGAATAATTCTACAATTTTATATTTGTGGAATCAACTTTGAGGAGTCCATGGATAAGAAAAATAAAACTAAGTTTCACTTTCACAGCAATTTTCCTAATTCATGTAAAATCAATAATGAATCCATATATTAATGTATGTATAATGCATGGAAAGTTCAGTTATTTACAGCAATCTTAAATTATCAATCAATTCAGGAACTTTTAAAATACATTATTAATTCCTATCAACATATCTGTTATATTTTTGAGAGCATATGCAGGTCCTACTAGCATTTCAGTCATGTTTCTTCCTCCCCTTCCCAAAGTCTGGCCACAATCTAATTCACGATCTACTGCAAACAATGTGTACAAGTACGTACTGTAGGCCTGTGAAGTGATGTCTCTGTATTTATGGCAGAAGGGTATCCATAAACATCGCAGCATACCATGTCTTAAATATTTTCTACAGCACTGTGTATACTAGACATTCACCACTGTCCAATGAAATATACATTATGCACTCTATTTTTAACTTGAAAATATTTGTTTTAGTGTAAATAACTGTTAAAATATGGCAGTTGTAATCTATTCAAGACTATATACACTCACTTATGAATCAAATTATAACTATACATCAAAAATTTTAAATCAAATATACTTAATTCTAATGATTATAAAATTTACTAACGGCACAAATTAATCTGTTAGTTAAGACATTACTTTATCTAAAAAATTACACAAGAAAAATGCCATAAGAATTACTTTCCATTTTTTAAATTATGGCTTTAATCCTCCATTATGAGGTTGCCCCAAATAGCTGCTCAGCTTTGTGCTAGGTGGAAAACTGTCCTTCTTGCCAGAAAAAAACAGATGTTCCTGCTGTGATCAGGGATTTTCCTTATCATCTAAATGTACTGCCACAGCACCAGGTGTCAAAAAGCCACTCCGGCTGGGAAATGCACATTAATTTGCTGCTCCCTGGTAGCGGTATCCTGGCTAGGGAGAAAATCTCTTTCAGGGTAAGGAAAGTAAGTGTCCTCTCCCCACCTTAGCCTTCTCCAAGTTCATTACAATTCAGTAAAATCACATAGCACCCACCCAAGGCCTTGCGATAGAAGCTCATTCCTGGCATACTAAGCTGCAACTCCAAGGCTTTATCTCCCAGAAACAGCTATTTAGCTGATGGTCAGACTTCTTGGCAAGACTACATCCCTACGTTGCAGAAGTCAGAACTGGGGTTTCATGAACATCACACAAGTAATGAACATTTCTACGTTAGCATAGGAAACCCAACTATATTTCCACTTCGCTTTAGTGTAAAAATTTCCATTTTTTTAAGAAGTATGAGAAATAGTACCATATTATGAAATACAAAATACTCGATGTATATACACTTCATTCAGAACCTTCATGCATCATATAGTTTCAAATATTCCCATGTGATGTTAAGATTTTAAATTTCCCACATTTTTCAACTCTGCAATTACGGTAAAAGAGAATTTAATGTTCTGTTTAATTATTTCTTCATGAAATTATATACAAAAAACAAAGGGAACTATTTTCAGGATTATCTAATCTGAAATTAAGAGCCTGGGGTAAAATTAATAATGATGGCTTAGAATAATGTTTTTAATTACATGAAGCTTGCTAAGATGATCAGCAATCATACTGATTTGATGTAGGAGACTTTTTACTGCCTTTGAGGCAGGGGTTCATCTTTTGTACCTCCTTATGGCTACATCAGAGCACAACCTTGGAAGCCATGCCATAGCTGACGTGTACGAGAAGATAACAACCATAAGGTGATCTGTAAACAGGACTGTTGTCAGTGTATTTTCTGACCTTCATTCACTCATCTTCTAAAAAACAAATAACAGAAAAAAAGAGAGACAGATAAGGGTGAAATAAAATGACTCACACACACACAAAAAGCAGGTTTAATAACCAACCTGTAAATGAAGGCAGAAAATTTGGCAGTTCCTATCAGTTTTAATAAACTAAATGCCTATTAAGACTTTTTTAAAAAATAAGAAAACCTTACTTTTTGGAATAAAATAAGGATTTTATTCTAAACACTGTAGTCATTATCACTTACCCTAGGAGCATGGCTATTCCTAAGTATAATGAACTAACTAAAAAGCAGTATTTGAAATCCATGCTAACCAACTTCCTATGTATAATGTCTAATGTTGTAGAACTGAGGCTAGGCAATCTGTTCCCACATTATCTGTAATTCCTCAGCCAGTATCCAGCACATAAATCAGACTGGTACATGTGTACAGTTTACTTTTCCTTTCTGCTAACAGGTTTCCCCCACATTCTTAGTAACTATTAATGAGAGGTGTGGAAAAGACAAAAGAAATAGTGTGTGTTTATAAAGTTGTTACAACAGAACCATGGCAAGACAAAGAGGAAACTCAAACATCCATACGCTTTTGTCAAACAACAAAATTGGGATCCTTAGTGATAATAAATAGTCTGCTAAACTACGGTGAACTTTGCAACCAAAAACACTGGCCAGAATCCAAAGATTCTGAACGTCCAAAGATGATCATAGCACCCTTTAGCTCAAATTTCTTAATATTTCATTTTTAAATGTCAATTTTATTTTTTTAACTGAGTTAAAGTTTTCAACAGGAATAACGTAAAAAAAATTTGAAAATAATATATCCAAGCAAATTAACTATCCAACAAATTAATAATATACAAAATAAAATATCCTAACATGTACACTAAATTTTTACTAGTATATTTCCTTTGAAATGTTAAAGGTATTATCTATTGTTCTTAAAACTCACTCTGACCTCAAAAATGAACTGTATCATTCTCCCCACTTGATAATGCCTTTTCCAATCTTTCTGACACATACTCAGTACCTTCTAGATAATAAAATTTATTTAATTCTGTGAGAAACTCAAGAATACTGAATATGCCAAAAAAATTTCATGGTAGAATTCTAATACAGAAATAATTTCTATATTAGAAAGAACTTGAAAATTACAATTAAGTTCCCAAATACAATTCCTGTCAAGGCAGCAAACCCTTCAAGTTGATATACTGACAAAATCAAAAGCATAACATTTTAGTTTTAAGTCATAACACATAACGGGCCAGTATCTTAACAGTCTTTATAAATCAAACAAGAAAAACAATCCCAGGAACATGGACCTATATCAAGCTATGAACATAAAGGGATCCAATATGAAAAAGGACTGATCAAAATCTCTCCTAGAGACGCAGGTCTGGTAATACTAAAAGGGGCACAGATTTCTCTGAAGCCACCAGATCTGTCCAGAGAGCCAACCAAGGAATCCAAGGAAAAGAGAAAGATCACCAAAACTCAGCCTCATCCAGGGTACCTGTTTGAACCAATTTTCTCAACTGTTCCTAACCCACCTTGACAGAGAAGGAAGCCATGAAAAATTTTGGATACAGCATTTTAAAGCTGGAAGGAACAAGCCAGACAACAGCCAGGTTAACCTCGTACTCACTGAGAGCAGAAACAGGGATCTGAAAAAGTGATAACTAAATTGTGGAGATGAGGATGACAACCCATTCTCATGGTTATACCTACCCACCTCAATGTCCAAATTCTACTCACTTAATTTCCTTTTTCTTTTTCCTTTAAGACAAGGTCTCACTCTGGAACCAGGATGGAGAGCAATGGCACAGTCTTGGCTTAGTGCAACCTCCACTTGCCGAACTCAAACAATCCTCCCACCTCATACTCCCAAGTACCTGAGACTGAGAGGTGTAAGCCACCACACTCAGCTAACTTTTTGGACAAAGTCTCGCTATATTGCCGAGGCTGGTTTTGAACTCCTGGGCTCAAATTATCCTCCTGCCTCAGCCTCCCAAAGTGAGAAATTACAGGTGTGCACCACCATGCCTAGTCTCTATTCAATCCTGAGTAACAAAATTCCCAACTTCTCATTCTAAATCTGACATGGAACCATAGTTTAGATGGGTAACGACAATAATCTCTGATATTTAGTCACAGCTACACAAGGATCCCATCCCATGGAAAGGTATTTCTTGAATTCAAAACAATGATACAATCTCTGATCACAAATTATATTTACATAGAGATGGCTGGTTCACTAAGAAATACTATGTAGTGTTACAAATAATCGTAAGTAAAATGTTGGCTTTAAAATTGTTTCATTTCATCCTTAAAATAATTTTTTTATTTTGTTTTTAATTTTTATTTTTTGGGAGACAGGACCTCACTCTGTCACCCAGACTGGAGTGCAGAGGCATACCCATAGCTCACTGAAGCCTCAACCTCCCCAGCTGCAGTCATCCTTCAACCTCAGCCTCCTGAGCAGCTGAGACTATAGGCATGCATCACCATGGCTGGCTAATTTTTTAATTTTTTTTAGAGACGGAGTCTTACTATGTTGCCCAGGCTGGTCGCAAGCTCCTGGCCTCAAGAAATTCTCCCACCTCAGCCTCCCAAAGTACTGAGATTACAGGCATGAACCACTGTGCCCAGCTTAAAATTGTTTTACATTACAAAAATCTGATTAATTTCAGGAGCTTGAGACTGTAGTGAGCAACAGTTGGACTACTGCAATCCAGTCTGGGCAACAAAGGGAGATCCTGTCTCAGAAAAAAAGAAAAACCTTGGCCAGGCGCGGTAGTTCATGCCTGTAATCCCAGCACTTTGGGAGGCCGAGGTGGGTGGATCACAAGGTCAGGAGTTCAAGACCAGCCTGGCCAAGATGGTGAAACCCCATCTCTACTAAAAATACAAAAATTAGCCGGGCATAGTGGTGGCGCCTTTAATCCCAGATACTCCGGAGGCTGAGGCAGAGAACTGCTTGAACCCAGGAGGCAGAGGCTGCAGTGAGCCAAGACTGTGTTACTGCACTCCAACAGAACAAGACTCTGTTTAAGAAAAACAGAAAAAGAAAATCTCTTTCCAGGCATAACTTAGATTACCTTCTTTATCCTAAGAAAACATGCAGAAAGAGGTAAGGAAGAGAAAGATGAGGGAAGTTTAATGTTTTTACCAAACTACAAAAATGTTGCCCACTCGTGGGCTCTGAGGAACTGAAGGACAGAGCCTAAAGGAAAGCAGCACTAACCACAGCTTTCACTTGCTCTCCTGCACAGTACTTCAGAAGGGTCAACGTGACCCTGAATTCCCCTGGTGCCACCAGCGTTCCACTATCAGCAGTGGTCAGGAATGGAGAATACAGGACCACCATTTTCAACCTATACTCCTTAAAACAAGAAGGGTGAGTGTATTAAAAAATAAATAAATAAATATTTCAGGCCCAATTAAATTTTGAAGATCTTGACCCACCTTCTTACACTAAACATGAGGAGGAACACTTGACTAAAGCTGCTTAACTCTGAGAAACAAATTTATATGTGAAACAATTTAAAAGCATTTTAGAAAGTGCTTAACTTTGAAGGCAAGAAATAAGCAACGACATTTCATTTTCTTTCAAAAACACGCAACTCTAAGTACGTATGCTCCAAAACTAAAATTGTAAGTAACAATAGAATTCTGCATCAAGACCACTTTGCACAACACCAAAGGAAGGGAACAGGTGCCAGAGAGAGAAGGAGAGAAAGTGAAACACTTACAGTGGCTGCCTGATTCCAAAACGCCTACAGCCTTATACATTATTTAGATGTGCATCATAAGTATTTTATATTTATCTAAATATTTTTCATCTGAATTTAAGAACGAATGTATATATACATATACCTTTAAATAAATTACTAAACTTTGAAAATGAAGACATTTACATCACATAAAACTAGTCTGACAATGTGAAATAATTATCACTTACTTCTAGTTTTCAGCCCACAATCCAAATTCCAAAGGACTGGATGGACGAGCAGAAGAACTGGGTAATTTCTGTGAAAGTCCCTAGGTACAGTCTACCTTAGCTTTCCCCTTAATTGTGAAAGTGCTTCCTCAGGTACACTGTCTCCACAGACACTTTCTTTTCTTAATGTAGAAATTGTTTATTTTCATTTATCATAATCTTACCCTACATATTATTTCTCATACAGTAATGACTTTTCTGGAAAATTACAATGCCACATGGGAAGCATTTAGAGTAAAAAAAAAATGAATGGCACAAACTTCTGAACAACTGAGTTCCTCTCTGCAACCCCATTAGAGGAAAAGGCATGTTCTCTAAACAGGATATTAATATTCAAGGAAACTATTTCTGTCCTCCATTTATGTCTAAAAACTATAATTCCAGAAAATGTGATTCGGGGAATTTGAGTAATTTCTGTTGAAACCTTACCCTCCTGTACCCACCAGAAAAACATAATATAACTAAAGTGGAAATAAAACAGCTATTGCAACAAGATGCCCCAACAAAAATTAAAGAAAAAGGTGCAAGTACTCAGCCATGAGAACTCAGCACATTTATATCACAACTTTATCATTTAACAGCTGGTTCAATTATTAGGTGAGTTTAAAACTTTTTTAAACTTTATTTAAACTTTTTAAAGCTCTATTTGCTCAATAAAATGGGTATAGCAACAATATCTATACTTCTGATATAGGTATAACTAAATGAGATATAACCTATAACACAGCAAGCATGGCATATTGCCTAGGAATAGCAAGTATCCAAAAACAACTTGGTTATCATTACTAAAAATCTTAAAACCTCAAAAACAGATATGGCTTATAGGTAGGATAGATGGAAACCATTTCTACTCCAAAATTTCGAAAAATGTTGACTGGAACATATTTCTCCAAAGGCAGCCCAGATCATAACAGGACCAGGAATATATGCAAGGTAAAAGAAAGAATGCTCAAAGCCAGAGCCCTTAGAATGCAAACAGGTGTTCCAGTCGCAGCAATGCATCTGATACTCTTCTTGCTAATAACAGGACTTGAAGGGACTAGATGTAACCTCACAGCTCAAAATAGGTAGGTTTATAAGCAGAATTATAAAAAAAAAAAAAAAAAAACTAAAAATAGAAACTAGTTTAAAAAGCTGAAGCCAGGCACAGTGGCTCATGCTGATAATCCCAGCACTTTGGGAGGCCAACGCAGGTGGATCGCCTGAGGTCAGAAGTTCGAGACCAGCCTGGCCATCATGGTGAAACCCCGTCTCTACTAAAAATACAAAAATTAGCTGGGCATGGTGGTGGGCACCTGTAATTCCAGCTACTCGGTGGCTGAGGCAGGAGAATTGTTGAATCCGGGAGGCGGAGGTTGCAGTGAGCTGAGATCTTGCCACTGCACTCTAGCCTGGGCAACAGAGTGGGACTCCATCTCAAGAAAAGGAACAAACAAAAAAAAAAGATGAAATGAGATAAACTGAGTTTAAAATATTTTTCAGTGTACATAAACTATGTAAAATTTTGTTCCATATAGTTTAACCAATGATACTTCCTGGTCCTCTCCCCTAAGTCAAAGCAATCAGGTGTAACGTATTCATTTCCTTCTGTGCTATGTGTAACTTTGAGGGCACACAAGAAGGCTTCTGACTTTATTTGGGATTTATACTCCTGCAGTGGTTTATGAACTCAAAAATATGGCATCCATTCTCCAAAATTTTATCAATAACACCTAAGGATTTTATTAATTTGAACACAAAATATTTAAAGCACGTGAAGGCAGACTGTATTCCTAAATGTGGTATAGAAATAGATGAGATTAGGTGATTAATAACTCAGACCAGTGAGGCCAGCTTATTGTAGAAACGATTATAACCATAACTGACGGAAAGTCCAAAAATGTGCTGCATTCAAATTACGATATTTTAATACGCAAAACAGAAGGGTAAATTTTATAGTTATAGAGACCTCTAATAGGAAATACAAATGTTGCAGCAGAATAGTTTAAGGTCTACTCTCAGCTGAATCTCCCTTGAAACTAATGTCACAGAAAATTAAACAGAGCTACAGGTCTGTCACAGAGGACATGTGGTTCTAAAGAACTATCTCAGCTCATCCTTTGAGGTTTTGCATGGTTACCACAATGCTGGGAGCTACACCTGACTCACAAATAACCAAAAGATAAACAATTTCCTCTCGGCAGCCAACTGGTCAAGTGTACTTTGTGGTTTTAAATAATCTTCTTCAAACCCAACAGAGTGTAAAGGAAAAAAAATAAAACTTTGAAAAACACAGTTTAGAAATAAAATAGTGCTTTCAAACTTAGTAATGTGACAATCGGCCTTGGCAATTAGAAAGAAGAAATGATGAAAAGCAGAAATCAAGAAGTTGAACTGGCTCAGGCCTGTAATCCAAACACATTGGGAGGCCAAGATGGGAGGAACACTTGAGCCCAGGAGTTCGACTAGCCTGGGCAACATAGTGAGATGCCCATCTCTTAAAACAAAACAAAACAAAACAAAACAAAACAAAACAAACACTAGCTGGGAGGTGTGGCCCATGCTTGTAGTCCCAGCTACTCCATGGACTAAGATGGGAGGATCACTTGAACTCAGGACTTGAAACTGCAGTAAGCCATGATCACACCACTGCACTCCAGCCTGGGCAATAGAGCAGAGCCAGACAGTGGCAAAAGAAGAGGGGGAAGGGGAGTGGAAAGGGTGGGGGGAGAGGT